>KZ112502.1:0-185729 GCA_002120305.1 Hypoxylon sp. CO27-5 | reverse complement strand
CCCCCCAACATCCCTTTTCCTTGGTGATATCCAGTGCTCTCCTACAAGAGCTCTGTTTTTCAGCTATGGGGCGACGTACATTACCCTACTACCACCACCCAGTGACATTGTCCCTCCATCGCTTTGTCCCACTTCCCAAGTTTCACTCATTATATTTGCCTGGGGCTGTTTGCCCTCCTAGACCAGTTTTCACGTTTATTATAGTATATAAAAATAGATCCTCCGGGATTCAACCCCACCCGGGATCTCGAATGGTAACCTCTCTAGGTAACTTTGCCCCGAGAGTTCAAATACGCCCGGACCCGGTTTTCCCCTCCCTCCCCTCCCTCTACCTTAGAAGCGCAAAGGGACTCTTCGCCTTCATCTCGGGACTCCGCGGGCTCATGGGTAGCGCGAATAGCTCGTCCTCCGTCTCCTTGCTCTGCGTCTCGGGGGCTATCGCTGCTGCTTGCTGCGCATTTCCGCCTAGCATTGCGTCGAGGGATGCTACGCCACGCGCGTCAGCGCCTGCTCGGGGCGACGTTGCTTCCCCTTCTCTCCTGTTAGGTGGAGGGGGCGGGTCGGGTCTCGGCAGATGTGGATTGTATTGCTGTGAGACGTGGTGGTGGCCTAGGAAGAAGTGTGAGGATGAGTTGAAACGCAGAAAGCAGCACAGTCATGAAGTTTAGGAATTAGATATTTGGGATTCGTGTGATTAGAACGGAGAGAGGAATAAAGGGGCAGATACATAAGTTCTCAAAAGGGGGTCGGGTGGGGGCTAAGGGGGTTTTTACCTATAGGATTAGCTAGATCCGCCGCTGAAGTCGCCAACTTCAGCCCTCTCAACTTCTCCCCCAATCTACCGCCTATCGGGGATCGTGGGCTCTGCGGAACCATAGGGGATGTAGGGGGAGCAGCGGTGGCGTGGGCGTTTGCCTCGGGAAGGCGCAAGTCATCGAGACCGAAGTGGTCGATGATCCAAAGGCGCTCCTGGACCGCCATCTCCAGGCCCACGCTCTCGCTATTATCCCGCAATTCCGCGCGGATCTCATCCTGTAACTGCTCAGCCCGTCGCCGCGCCCACACCGTATGAAGCACGCCTCGGCGCCCCGCATCTCGGGACCCAATCCCGAGCCCCGGAGCAAAGATAGCCGGCATACACTTAGCGTTCAGCACGCGACCGGAGCCGGCGTGCGAGATAGTTACTAGCGGCGGTACAGTAGCGCTTGACGGCAAGAGGAAGTAAACACGTTGCCGCCTTTGCTGATTTTCGTCTCCTTTTTCCTCTACATAATCCTCGTCGTCCTCTACCTTCTCGCTGACCGGAAACGTAGTCTTTTTGCCGTCCCACGTCACGACCCAGCCGTCCTCGCCCGTCGGCGTAGGATCCCACTCCACCATCAGGATCTTGGATCCCTCGTTGCCCCTGCCGGTCTCGAACTCAAATCGCGCAAGGGCGTTTGGCGAGGCGGGCGATATCGGCGAGTCCACCACGCCGGCTTCTGGTTCCGCGGGTTGAGTGCTGGTGGCGAAGTTTGATGGTGATGATGATGTAGGGTTTGATTCGGGTATCCGGAGAGGACCGGATCCGGACGAGGTCGGCTGGCTCGGTGTGGAATCCATGGCCATTCTGCGTAATCTACGTATATTACGCTGTGTGTGCGCGCGCGCGCGTGGTGACCCGCTCTCGGTGAGGAGGAGGAGGAGGGGAAAAGCAAGTGTGGTTACCTCGTATCTAAGCGTGTAGGTTCCTGTAGATAGAGGACCGCCGCTAGAGGCGCATCGAAGGCCAATGGAGATGGCCCGATGGTTGGAACTTTGGAAGGGGGGAAGGCAAACGAGCGCGCGTCTGGCGCAAAAGGATGGGACGACGTAGCCCAATCCTCCCGGAACACGCGCCCACAGGATCACGCACGCATACACGCAGCCGCGCTGCGCGGGGGGGATAAAAAGGTAGCTGTCAAGCTGTCCCGGGAAGAATGTCAAGGGACGGATGAATACTCTGGGTAATATCAAGTGGCAGCGGCCCCAGCAGCAACGTTAATGTATGCTCCTTTTCTTGGCTACTGCCACTACGCCTCATATAAGGCAGACATCGGCAGTTGAAAGACCAGCGAGATGAGCAAGGGAAGAGAGATGTAGCAGATTTTAGTTGCAATCAAAGGCGAAGCGAGGGCTTATTGTTGCTTAGGTATATTTCAGGGCCTCGACACAACACAGCGCGGGGTTAATGTTGAGGATGAGGGCAAAAAAAAAAGAAGTGTGAAAAGAAACACTAAGCTAGGCAGGTTTAGATAATAGTAATAATGAGGAGTACTGTAGAAGCTCCCCTGGCTCTTCCCGAAAGGTAACGACTTGCTGGGCTACCAAATTCGGTAAACTACTTGACCTTACTGGTGTAGTTTTGAAAGGAGGCTACTGGCACGCATGTAAGACAGGTATGAGATGAGGAGGGTTAGGGCGGGGAGAGGAACGAGATAGAAGGAGGGAGATCGAATGGTTCTTTTTTTTCCCAAGTGACGACTCTCATGGCAGAAAAGGGAATGCTCGACGCCTTGGCAGCAATGATGATGGTACGCGACAGGGACAACGAATAGTCAGCCGAATCCCAACGGACGAAGACTGTTTTGGCTGACATTCTGGAATCTGATCCATGTAGCTCTCAAGTACCTACAATAAGGGACGTCAGTGATGGCGGGGGCCAGGAACGCCGTGAGTGGTAAAAAGTTGAAGACACAACCCACGCAGCCCACGGCACACATGTGGTTGCTAAAAATAGAACCAACCCAATCGTAGCATACCAACCGTTGGCTCGGGGCTCGTCGGTCGGTCGGTCGGTCGATCTGTGCTAAGGAGAAATCGGAAATTTGAGGGGAATCCTTTTTAGGTGAGATTTGTAAAAGGTACGGTACGTGTACGGTATGTACCGTATGAGAGGGAACACGACGAACATCGACAATAAGCATAGGGGATTCGAGTTATTCCATTACTTATTCCTTCATAACCAACTTCCTTATTTGACCACCAGGTGAAGCTGGAAACATGGGGCGAATCCTTGAGGACCCTGGGGCTTTGCCTCCCCCGTGTTTCTTAAACGGAAGCTAAAGAAGTTTAGAACAATTCTAGACGGCTTTGCGCGCACGCGTCCCCCATGCTCAGCTTTGTTCAGTAATCGAACCCGATCGGCTCAATGTTAGTAAGCATACCGAAGCTCGCGATAGGGCTTATTTCTGGTATTAGTATTGATATTGGTACTATTGGTATTATTTGTTCTCCATTAGGTGTGTCGTTCTCCGTTCGTAGCCTCATCTACACTAGTGTCGTACAAGGGAAGTCCGGATATTTGGTATGTACTTCCTTGACGAACTACAGTTGCACCGCTAGATCTAGAAAATCGGAGGCCAGTTTCCGATAGGCGACGAGCCGAACACTTTGGGGAGATGATGTTAAAAGAGAAAAAGAAAGAAAGAAAAAAAAGGAATATCCCGTTAGAACAAGGCTAGGAGAAGCCACTAGACCGAGAGATGGCCATCGTTTCGCATGATGATTTCTAGTAATGATACGATCCACAGCCTGCCTTGCGTCATGAGCGAAGCGTTCTGCGGTGTGTATTGCCTTATTTGGAGATTGGCTCGCTTGGTTTCATCTTGAATCTCAAGCCGAGTTCATCGCTAGGATGCTTATCGCTGTGTCCTAACTGGTGAGAGAGACGAACGACCACACGCAGGTGGACTTGGCCAGACAGGCAGCAATGCCCCTCTAATATATTACCTACTCGGCGCCATCTTAGGGCAGCTTGCTACAACCGTACGACATCCGGGCGGATAAGCCTAGATCGAGGGGTTGCGATAGGGAATAATGAAATTTCACACTCTTGTTGGCGACGCTTAAACGTTGAGCATGGGTGGTTGCACACGTTAAGTAGGCGACGAGCCATGAGTACGGTGACCAAGAACAAGGCTGGACTTAGTGATCTCCAAAGAGTATCTCTCGTTTCGTCAACCTCGTGTTCCACACGCATATCACCGTTCAAAGCTGATCATCAATGCATAGAAACTGGAGTCAAGAGGGTGGAGCTAGACTAGAACCAACCCCGATGACGTCTCCCAGGGCTCTCTCCGTAGCATTCGGCAACTCGCCATACATATTCGGCCTGGACTAGACTGACGAAGCAGGCCTTTCGGGCTATGTGACCTGTCTAGTGGAAACACCTGCCGAATGGACTCTGCCTGACAAGCCAAGCCATTGCAGCGGCATCATCATCTGAGAGAGGCTGAGAGAATGAGATGCCATCTTTGTATTGGCCCATTTCTAAGATGCCTCGTGGACGGTGTTTAAATATAGGACGGTCGCTTTATATGTGATGTTTCTACCTTCATTTGTGGAATTGTGCTCGTGGTCAAAACCACGAATGGAAGGCTTCAATATATTTGGGGTTCACTTTTCTCAGAGAGAACCACGTTGCATCTGTACGATACGGCCATGTACGCGATCCCTTAACCCGGTGCTTCTCTTACCACTGCGGGGAGCTAGGTGAGTTTGAGTTGTTACTACTTGGTCCTACTCAATTCTTCAGATTTTGTTTATGGGGATTATCCGCAGCAACGTTGTACTTGGAAGTACGTATATGACTCGGTGTGATTAAATTGGTTGATGAAAAATATCAACACGAGAATCCTACAATGTAGAAATAGAGGATTGCTTTTTCCTCAAGCCCTGAGACAGACAGTATACGACAAGGCTTGGAAACCAAGCTATTGTAAATATGTATGTAGGGACGGGATAGTAAAAAGCTGCACTTGAAGATGGATAATAAAGCTGCTAGCCAATGGGGATTAGATTACGTCGGATGCTGGGAGTCACTGGAGAATGACCGTAGTAAGGCCGTCCGATCCACATGAGCGGTCCCTTTCCTTTTGAACAGCTACAGGACGGACCCGGCGGCTCTATCGCGGGGAATTCCCTTGCCCTTGTTTCTCACGGACCACGGTCACATACGTAAATCGTTATACGTAGGGAAGGTGATTTTCTCTTGAGTCGGAGGTAATAACATAATACGATCACCGCTTGGTGTATGAGGTCTGTTTGAATCGGATTGCAAGGTTCACCACCGCCCGTACTGGTGGCCACCTTTTTGGTTCGGTCGTATGTAGAATATAATACAGGACGCGAGATGAAGAGATTATGTATGCCGGATAAAGTGATGTGCTGACAGGAACGGGCGTGAGCGGTGCGGCAATGATTATGCCGAGACGCAGGTAATAATTAAACATGTAGGTTGTAGATATGTACGAATATGTATGGCCACTATATCGTGATGCAGGGCCCTTTTTGGTCATGAATGAAACTCGACGACTCAGATTGGTCATGTGCAATGTCTCGCAGAGCAGAGATTGAAAAAGGGGGTTTGATCTCATTGGGGAAGAAGGGTGCTCTCACTGTCTAGGTGGTATGTTACACTGCAAGGCCGAAATGAGAAAAGCAACCCCAGAAGTGCCGAAATCGAATGCAGATCTTCCCCAATCCGGTAATTTTTGTCATTGGCGCTGGTGAATCGTGATGAAAAGACGGTTTCTCTCTCGGACCACTTGGTTTTATGTAGCCGCCAGGCAGACTGGTGAGGACTACTAGCCTTGTAATATTAATGTTATCATCTGTTGTAGTTCTTGATGCTTTTGCCTCGACATCTCGGTCTACAAGTAACGTGGATAGACTTAGACATTCGGTGAAATACCGCATATGCCAAGCGTGTCACGACCGTGTCGACGAGAGAGATCAGAGAGTATTGAACCCAGTCTACAAGCATCTTCGAATAATCTGAGCGCAAAATCGGTGCTACTCTCGGCATTGGGCGTAGCAATTATTCATATTTCTAACGGAATATGATCGGAAATCTACGAGGCTCCGCGATGTTCAATCATGAAGCTGCAAGCCCATAACCGAGCTAGTAATAGGCTAAATGTGGGAGCTTGCTTGCGGTGCTTCTTAGATAGCATAAACGACCAATAATCAATGTCATCCTCAAATCTGACCCGGACACGGGCTGAGAAGTAACGTATGAATCTTATGATGATGGTGATAGTTCTGAACTATCGAGAAGCGAAGATAAAACGAAAGTGTAGAGCTAGTAAGGAAGAGAAGCTAGGTGAGATATCACAGAAATTTTTGGTAAAGGGCCGAGCGAAGAGGCTAGAAGCCAGTTGCGGATGGCCGATATATCTATGGGACTTTCGCGGCCCGATAAGTTGTTGGCCTGAAGGTAATCGGATACTATGTAATAGTCCAGACTTGTTAAAAGTATCGATGGAGAAATGATACAACCAGCAATACCGTATGGGGAAGGCTATCGGTTATGACCGCAATGATGGAACACTTGTAGAATCTGACTTGAGTTCATCTAGGTCATAACGTGGTAATAACCGTTCTCGACGCTCGGCTGGTCTCTTTATTAGCAATAAATAAGCTGATGCCAGGGTCAAGCTTTTTTTTTTTAAAAAAAAAAATTAAAGTAATAATACTAATGAATAGGATTTCGGAGTTAGGAAGCCATCAGCCCGTTTCGACTTGGTCGAGAATTACCTATCTCTTGAAGGTGTATTTTTAGAGCGGGTTTGCTTGCATCTGTAGGTGAAATCAAGATAGATGGATCAGGATAGAGATTATAGCAGCGATTCAGAGAATTGTGTATTGATAAGGGAAATATGGGAAGGGGAAGAGTTGGTGTGTGGATCGTGAGGATGGATCAAAGTCTAAAAAATAGAGTCATGGAAGCACTAAAAACCATGTGCTCGGGCAGTCGGGCTTTCCCTTGTTCTTTTTTGACGATTTCATAACGATAAGATGCATAACGGCATATCACTCGCTGGCGATAGGTCGGCAGCACTCCACTATTTGGCCGGTCAAATCGCCGTAAGCAGCAGAAAGGCGTCCTCTCGGGCACCCTATTTTATAGCTCATAC
This sequence comes from Hypoxylon sp. CO27-5, assembly GCA_002120305.1. Lineage (NCBI taxonomy): Eukaryota > Fungi > Ascomycota > Sordariomycetes > Xylariales > Hypoxylaceae > Hypoxylon > Hypoxylon sp. CO27-5. Next base: position 178,791 of record KZ112502.1, on the reverse strand, counting down.
CACCATAACACCGAACATTTAGTGGATTTTCCCTTCCCCCAGTGCCACCCACGCCCCCCCAGGCCAGCACACCCCCATGGGCTTTTCCTTCCATGGGCTCTCTTGCTTAAGCAGTCGAATGTACCATATCGATGTACCTATGCAGTAACAAAGTTCCTCCACACCACCCAAACAGCAACCTCTGCAACCTTGCATGTACCAGAGTTAACCTACGTAGGTACTCTTTCCAACCTTAGCTCGACCTGGGATTCAATCTTTCTCTTCCCGCTGTTTTTCCAGGACCACTCTTTCTCATCCACTCTCCATCCATTCTAATCCACTCCCTAGTCCACTCCAATCCACTCCCGTGCCATCCCCGTCCACTCCCGTACTCTTACCAATCCCCCCCAATTGTCCAAACTCGCGAACAAGTTCCCACTTGGGCTTCTACCACCTTCAAGTTCTCGGCCTCATTTTTCCAACGCTTCCTCGAACCTTATCCACTCCCGACAAAACAGTGGTAAACTCTTATGGGTCCCTCTTGTTCCTAGTACCGGCCGTATGTAGGCCTTTGCCCTATCTGGTTTCTTCTGTCAACGTTGCTCTCTCTTTCTGTTCAACACCTTGTTCAACAACATTTCGACACCATCTTTACTGCATTCCCGAACCTTGGCCTCGAAACATTGTACCTCGTCTCTTGGCTCCTAATAACCTAATAGCTTGCACCACGTCGGATTTATCAATCGATACCATTCTAGTCTAGTCGCGACAGCCTCCTCGTTGCCGTCGAATCGATTGCGCATTTGAGTCAGTACGAATTCCTCTCAGGGTCTGCGACAATCACCCTACATTGAGCGAAGCCATATCGGGGTCCACGAGACTCGACATTCCAATTATCCCCTTACGACCGAGACTTAACCAACCAGAGCCAGGTTCCTAACGAGAGGGAGGCGCAGAGCGCTTTGATTGTTCTAGTGTGTTGTACATCTGACGTCGCTCGCTTCATCTCTCATTGCTGTAACGGTTGTTCATTGCTCTCTCGGCCTTTTTTCGCCCTTCATTCGACTTCCAACCGCAATCCGCCCCCGTCGATTTGTACCGCGGACGGCTTTTGCTCTCGAAGATCTAACTTGCACGATATATCCGATGTCTCAACATGTTTGATTTGCGACTGACCATCCTCGATACCACCGATTCCGTCGCCGTCGCCTTTGCTGTCCGATAGAGGACAAGCGTGCATCACAGGCACTGCCTGTCCTCCCTTTCCACTCAGGCGTTCCGGCTCAATCGCCTGAAAATCATTCATAATGGACCCTCCACATATCACTGAATTCGCCTCTCAGCGATATTTCGAGAAACTCAAGCAATTAAGCGAGTCCAAAGAACAGCCTCAAGATGCTGTTGCAGCCGAATCGTCGACTTTCATATTGCCCATTGGAAGGGCAAAGTCGATTGATCACACCTCTCATGATGTCCATAAAACGGAGAAGCGACGTACCAATTTCAGTTTCAGGACAATATTACCATCGCGTAGCTCTGTCGACCATGATACGCGAAGACTGTCTACCGAGACTACGAAAAGGAAAAGCACACCCTTCGACCAATTATTCTTGGCACTCCCCAATGAGCTGAAGATTCAGATCATTGCCTCCCTGCCTTTATCTGACATCCTGAGTCTTCGTTTAGCATCGCGGTCATGGCACGCAATGATTACACTCAACGAGTTCCCGATTGCGCGATACCACCTCGAACATCATGTTCCAGCCTACGCGAAGCGATTATATCCAGCACCAGATCCATCTTCCATACGACTCCATTACCTTTGTGGGATATGGCATCGGCTACATGTTGCTGCTAAACTCTCCTACTTGATAAGTGAATGGGTAACGAAAGAGATATTTCTAAGAGCTACAGAGGCCCAACGCCTTGAATTCGAACCACAATACGAGCGGATGCGCCGCCGATTAATACCACTACTATTCACAATATTCCATTTCTTCGAGACTTATCGGACATTACATATCGAATATATAAGGGAACACGGGTATGGGTTATCGCAAGCACCTTATACAATCAACCCCATTGAGGCCAAGATCATGAGCATGTACGATGATGAGACGTTGTTACGTGTCCACCAGGTGTTCCCCTTGGTCGTGTCTTCCTTCTGCCGGCGCCTTCGGCCGCCCTCGTACGTCGGTCGATTCGAACGGTCTCTCAGAGGTTACTTGAAGGATCGGCCCCCGGATGAAGTTTACGTGGCTGCTCTGTGTGTCGGTGGACTTCGGCAGGTAGAAAAGTTTTGGGAGATTAAGGGATATAATTCGAGAAGAGGAGCTGTTGATACATGGTATAATTCGGTCATGAAGGAACCCACCGAAACGACGACAACAAAGACACGGCGAGGATTATTGGGACTGACCCGGAAAAAATCGAGTGTTGGTGAAGCCGATTTCACGAGGTATGGAGACACGCACCCGAGTGGCCGTGGGCGGCAAGGATCGGATGCGGGTCGAAGAGGTAGCGACGCGTCGACGTTTAGCTCTTGGGAAAGTTTGGTCTTCAATACTAGCTTGGCCGAGGGCATGCCAATGGGTGAACTGTCTCGAGAACAGCTTAAGATGCTACTCCCAGATTTACCGACATTACAACAAATATGGCTCCCGACAGCCGAGGCCTTGATACTCGACCGGAAGATCGTCGAGCGACCACAGGATATCAAGCGGAACGCGCAGGTCATGATGGAGCTTATCCGCGAAGACGGCGCCGTTGAGGAAGACGAATGGTGGTACGGACGAGCAGCACCCTCAGCCCGGCCGCCCCTTGAAGCTATCGAGGAGGATCCCATCGAATAATTATATCCTACCTGCTATTTATTTATGGGGATGGTTGGGTTCGTTGATTCATACCTAGCATCGGCGTCTTAGAAGATATCTACGGGTGGGCTTAGCCATTGTCTAGCCATGTCATTACCATATATCATCAGCATTTACGAGGCGTTTATACGAGGGCGGGAACTTTACTTTTTCTTATTTTCGGTCCATTTTCTTCGTTATACTAGGAGATGGCGGAATATACAATTTTGATATCCCCCACTCGCGGCCAGGGGAAAGGGAAAGAGGAGCTTGGGCGATATTATAGGAGTTTGAACATCCTTTACTTTCCTGGCTTATTTGGCATCCGCCAGATAAGGGAGAGAGAACATACCATACTATACCGACTCGGTGGAATTTTTTTTTATATGTTATCGTTTCTGTTATTGTTATTGTCGTCATAGGCTATAAACTGCAATGGGGGCGTATCTCTCCAATTTCCTTTCATGTTTTGCGCGGCATTTGGTTGGTTGATATACAAACTTCCGGGCTTCTTCCCAATATGTTGGGAGGGAAAAAGGGTAGCGGGCTCTTCTGGAAGATAGCGAGAGAGGGAAGATACAGAACAGGACATGTGTGAAGAAGATACGATTCATGCAAGTCGCAAGCTGCACATACAATGACATAGTGTAAGCGTCTTCATGAGAGGAAAGGGGGAACCAAACAAAGTAGATATATATATCCCATATATCAATCAATGATGTTCTCGGGCCCAATTACATTATGTTCGTCATATTCATCTTTATCTTTTACGTATTGGAGAGCTTTGGCCTTGGCCGTTCACCATCATTTTCATGCTTCCCTGCGGCTCTCCCCCCTTTTTTTACCTCCCTCTGGCCTTCGTCTTCATTTTAAATCTCATCTCAAGAAGCAGAAAAGGTAGTAGCAACTGTAACTGTAAAAACCCAGCGACACAAATGGTATATTGAGACATCAACACAACGCAGCACACGATTCCGTAGCCTGCTCGCCTGCTCGCTTGCAGCGGGGCCTCGCTGCCAAACGCATCGCCTAAACGACCTATCCTATCCGACAACGAAGTCTCCTACGATGAACAATCCCCCTTCACCTCCCCTAAACCGACCGAAATTCTCGCCTAGATGTACGTGTTCCGGTAAAAACTTCGAAAAAATCCATTCATTATTTCGAAACGAAGAAAAGGTAAAGAATAAAAAAGCACCGCACCCCTTGCCTTGGCTCGCCTCGTCCCTATCCCACCCCTTCCCATTTCCATCCCATCCCTTCCTTTCCTTTCCATTCCTTGTGTGAACATCCCATCATGAACCATGCAACTGTGCTAGATAAGAAACGAAGAAGATAGAAATGGGAGGAGGGGGAATCACTTCGAGTCGAAAGCCGGCTCGTGTCCCTAAATAACAGAAATTCCATGTTCAAACGCCGCTTTATAGATTTTTTTCGTCCCTTCCCTATAACGCCACATTCCGTCATATATCATGTGCAAGCCTTGGGTCCTGGCTTTAGATTTGGTATCGAGCAGGACGATTTCACGAAGGCCACCTGTTTTGGGTGGTACGACCGACGTTCGAAGAGGATAGGTAGTTATTATTCATACCCGTAGCTGAGGAATACAAAGATGCAGCGCTGGAACCCGTTGTTCGTTGCTGGGAGGGCACGCCACCGCTGCTTAGCCCGTACGAGCCAGCGCCTAGACTCAGTCCGCCGTGGTTATTGCCGGAATCTAAGCTTTGGATATCTAGAAAGCTAGTATCGGAGAAAGATGCAAAGGATGAAGGCATGTTAGGGTGCGATGTACTATGTGTAGTTGGAGTCTGACGCGCTCCGAAGTGAGGCGAGTGGTTCGATACGCCGTGACCCGGGGCGCCGGTTCCGCGGTAGTTGTTATCTAATGGAGAGGCTGATGGCGTTCTCCGTGGTGGATAACCGGCGTTGTTGTGAACTAGCGATGGCGATCCTCTGTAGTTAGCATCCCCTTGCATGAGAGGCGAATTAGACTGCGCCCCAAATTGAGGGGAATTAGTCATGTGTTGTACAAGGTTGGTCCCAGGAGACCCGGTAGTCATATGTTGAGGCTGACGTTGATTTGTAGGGTACGTGGAGGCCTGTGTGTTGTACGACGAGCCGAGAGTTTGTGCCTGAGGATAATAAGGTTGTGACGTCCTCGCCTGTTGATGCGAGGTTAAAGCAGAAGGCATTTGAGGCCCCTTTGAGGCCTGTGATGAAATAGGTGAGGCGGTTTGGGTGGTTTGCTGTTGCATTTGTTGACGATTCGTTGTCGGTTGCCTCGTGCTATCTTGGCGGTTTTGCAGGGCTGTAAAACGTTCGTAGTGAGCCTCCAAACCTTCCGCGGGAGTAGGAGAGATCGCGTTTCCAATGGATGTTGTTGCTTGATGTTGCTGGTGTTGCTTTTGGGGACGATTATTACTGCCCTGTGCTTGATCACTACGGTTCTGTATGGCTATCATCCGCTCATAATGAGCTTCGAGTCCTTCGACCTGTGTGTGACCTTGAGATGAAGCCATAACTTGATTGGTCTGCCGAGCAGAATCCATAGCAACCCCCGTAGATGATACAGGATTCTTGGCTCCCATGTTATTCGGGGTTGGCCGTTTCGACGCTTGTATTGCGCCCGACTCCTGAGACTTGCGGGACCGTTTGGCCGACGGAGGGGTACTGCTGCTCACGGGAGATTGCTGAATAGATTGGCCAAGCGAAGGCTGTGCTTGAGGAATTTGATTTGAAGGTGCTTGGGGTATACTAGACTGAGTTTGTTGGGGTATTGAATTACTTCCACTGATGCCATCGGCTGTTCCATCGACTTGAGGGTTAGCAGTACCTGCTGGAGCAGACTGACGTTTCCGCTTCTTTCCCACTATTGTTGACTCCTTTACTTGGGGGGTTGGCATCTGAGTATTAGGTACCGCAGATGTTGGTGGTAATTGAGCCCGTTTATCTCCCTGTGATGCGTTGGCATTGGCAATAGAGGTTGTACCAATGTTACTCGTAAATGAGGGAGTAGCCCCGGCTATCTGGGTTGATTTTTGGGTACCCTGATGATTTGGTTGATCGAGTGCTTGCTGTTGAGATGCGGTTATGTCCTGTCCCGTTAACTCGTTAGCAGCTTTAGGGCGATTCTTAGAGCCCTTTGGCCGCCCTGCGTTTGCCTTCTTCTTGGGTTGCTCGCCAAGCATAGGAATAGGCACAGGCACGGGAGTCACCTTCGGCGGTATTGGGATCGTTGACACATGATCAGCCTGATTAGGAACATTCGAGTTTGGTTGTGCGAGTTCAGCTGGTTGAGTACCCTGTTGTAACCCGGAAATTTCCTTAGGTCTGTTCTTAGAACCTTTAGGTCGGCCACGTCGTTTTGTGTTAGATCCAGGCGCAATAGCGGTAGCATCATTAATAGACTTGAAACCACCGGTCGACCCTGTCGCCGGAGTATTGTTAAACTGCGCCGCATCGGGGGCTCGCGGAGGTGTGCTCGGAACATTCCCCAATGTCTCTCCAACTTCAATTAGATCGTCATCTCCATTTAATTCAGGAACACCATCGTCCACATCCACATCCACATCAACCCAGCTATCATCCTGAGGCTCCTGGGCTCGATTTGAGGTACTCTTAGTACCCTTCTTAACGCCCTTGTCGCTTCGAGACTTGCTAGCTTTGCTACCTTTTGGCCGTCCCCTAGGTCGTCGCGGATGCACATACTGCATAGATTGGACTGGCGCCCGTCTTCGGGGTTCATCAAGATTGGGGAATATCTCTGCGATCCATCCGACAAACAGCGAGCCTGAACCATTTGCCTCAGCGCTTTCAGGGAATTTGCCATCAGCAGGAGGTGGAGCGTCAGGTATGCCGCCAAAGAATGCAAGCGCCTTGCATAATTGGTCGACGACAAGAGTAGGTTGAAGAGTCCTCAGAAGCGTCAGTAATCGGGCCTGTTCTGTTTTTGTTTCCGCAATAGTGAGAGGTTGTGTAGGCCCTGTGTTATCAGGTACAGGGACTGGTTCGATAGAGGTAGATTTTTTAGGAGAGGTGAATTGCTTTAACCCAGGGGGTCGGGGGTAATTTGCTCTCCGCTGGTGAGAAACGTAGGTATCCGTCTGAGCTAGCTTGGCTTGTAGAGCGGTGCTTTCACTAGTGCGCTTTGCAGCTGCATCACGTCCTTCGCTTGCGCGATGACTAGCAACATCCATATGCATCACGCTGAAGTTCCCTTTCATCTGCTCATTTACATCCTTTAGCTTGCTCGGGACCGGATTTCTTACACGCCCATCCCGTGGATATAGTCTTAAATCAGCATGAATAGATCCATCATTAGGTAGGGTAGAAGGCAGGAGGCCATTGGCGCTGCCATTAGTTGTAGGAGCGGCTAGGGATGGTGACGGTGCGGTCAGACCCGGTGTAGGGGATTCGGAGAGGTGCTGGGCGCTGGTACTCGAGGCCCTCGCTACGACGGAAGAGGGATTGTTTGCCAAATTGGCTGATTGCTGGCCTGCGACATCTGGTTAGGCGGAAAATCATAAGATGAAGAGGGGGGGAAATATGGCGTACCGGACGCTGTAGCCATTTGGTTGGAGCAATGCCGACCATGACAGAAAAGGTATGCGGCGTAGGTCTATCTTGTTCGCTACGACACGGAGAATATTGTACTTGTCTCTGGCAGGTGAGTATGGACCAGTTGGGGGGATTCCATGCTCGTCGACCGCAGATGAAGGGGTATAGGGCGTAGGGGACTACCAGCGCGTCATTGCGAGGAACGGATGCGACGCCACGGAGAGCCGGGGAGTGGATGGAATCAATGGGTTGAATGCGCCGGAATTATTGTATTCGAAACGGTAGTAGCGGTAGGAGTAGTGACGATAGTAAGGTAGGACTGACTATCCAGACTAATAGGACGACAAAGTTGGGGCGACGAATACGTTGCAGATTAAGTTTGAATGCTGATCTTCAGCCGGCGGCAGACAGGACAAATGAAAGTCAAAAGTCGTTGATGGCGACAGGTGGTTGGGCTTCATAGGACTGGCTGACCGCTTTGAGTTGGTGTAACGGCGATGGGACGACGACACTATTCTTCACTAATGGCGTCGAAGAGGAGATGTTTTGGTTGTGAACGAGTTCGGAAGGGTTCTCGTGCTCTTTCTACGGCGGCTATTGGATTTACACGTCGACTCTTTCCCAGGATTTTGGGGTTGTACTTTCTTCAGATGGGATTAGCGGATTAGTGGATTAGTGTAGGCCAAAGCGGAGTCGCGAAGTGAGATGGCTGGTGCGTACCCTTCTATTGCTTCCAATTCTGGCAGGGATGGGGAAGAAATCAATAAACAGGATCACCGTTGGGTTGTGTTTTTTTCTTGTGGCCCGTGACCCCCTTGTCCCGCACTTGCACTAGAAACTAGAAACTAGAACATCCGCTATCTTCTCTGTCTCAACTTCAGACGCTTTATCTTATCAACTTAAACCTCGATCTGCTCGATATCATAATACTTCTCTTCCATTCTCTAGAGATTATTTACTGTATGTCTAGATAAGTGGCTAATATCTAGATAAGGAGTAATAAATACTCCGACTATTCAAGAGGATGAATGCACATTATATGCAAGTTAGAATGGGACTGGTAAGTATGCCCATGTCCCTTGCCAAGTACTAATACGATTGGTTCTGAGGACATCAAATTCGTGCAAGTCAAATAAAAGATATGTCATTTGGGGGCCTTATGAACAACTTCTCTTTTCTCAACCAATAAGATTTGCAACCATAACTATAACAATTGCCATTCAATTATTCCATTGCATCTACAGATCTCAAGGCGGGTAGGGCAAGATGGAAAGCTAGATATCATTTACATTAAGAGCAAGTACGTTTGTGTAAAAGCTAAGAGTTGAAATATAATTATGGTTCTAGCTAGCAGATCCCTTTTTACTTTCTTAAGACTCCTATATTCTTACGATATACATATGGATTATACCGCCACTATATTATATACGTCTTGATGCAAAGAGTCTAACATATCTGATTAACTTCACTCGTCATTTTAAAGACTGTCTAAACAATAGCATATTATAGGTTTTACCTCGGTTCGATGCTATGCTTATTACGCGACATCTAACTTGAAATATCGAAATTTAATGACGTAGGTACCCGTGCAAGTATACTACCTACCTAGGTAATTCCCTAGAACAAGTGAATCTTTAAATATACCTAATCTGATATGTCTCGCCTACTAAAACAGTTCTAATGGCTGTAATTTATTAATAAGGGTTAGGTAAGATCGAGGGCAATTGTAAGGCAAGTACATACATGTAAGGTTTGAAGCTACATGTACACCTATAGCACCCTTCCTTGACGTTGCAGCTCAAACAAACCCCACTTAAAGTTGAACTAAGGAAGCACTGACGTTGACCTCGTGCATCCAAGTACCTACAGCTCCAATCACACAACAGTCTTCCACTGCGCAGCTACCTACCTCTATCTCATCTACCACCCACACGTCGACTTGAACTGCGAACCGCCCTTGTGGTCATTATCCAAAGGCGGAAGGCCAGCACACTGCCTCCTAGTATTGTTCATATGTGTGTCATACCTGCTAACCTTTTACTTTTCTGTTATTGAGTAATATTCTCCGACTCCACCTCCAAGAACTCTCCCGCCTCTGTCATACCCCCGTCGACCACATCTCAGCCGTATTATTCGAAGTGTTAGACACAGCTTTCTAATTACCGACCGCCGCAATGGCCCCAGCCCCGGCGAAGTACGCTCTCGTGTCGCTGCCTCTCAGCACCTTCGACACAGGCGACAAGCAAGAAGCTCTCGACTCCCTCAAAGCCACTATATCATCCGAGAATGGAAATGTCTTACCGTTTCCCGTTCCCAACTTTAAGATAGGAACTCTGGATGCCTTGGTCCAACAAGCCGACGATTTAGCAAAACTCAATACCGCTTGTGAGGGTGTGGTTAGCAAGGTTGGCGACTCTTTGCGCTCCCTATACGAAGGCAACGAGGATAAGGCTTCTGAACAGAAGATGGTCAATGACAGTGGGTTGCCTTCGTTTTCATGCGTCTGCCAATATCTCAGCCTGTTGACCAGCTTCTAGAACCGACAGACCAGTACCTTCGTAGCTTTACTTGGAACAAGGTCCGCTACAGAGCCGACAGGCCTGTGGGTGAACTCATTGACATCTTGCAAAAGGTACCTATCACTAGTCGAACGAGCTCTCACTTAGTATAAGTGGGCGAATATACTAATATTGACCCTTTGCGCCTATAGGAATTGGCTACAATCGACAATGATGTCAAGAGCAAGTTCAACCAATACAACCAAGTTAAGACGACTCTTGCTGCTCTACAAAGAAAGCAGACGTATGCGCCCCGGATAATACTACACATTACATAACATCTGGATCAGATACTGACTATACTTTTTGAAATCAGCGGTAATCTTGCAACCAAATCGCTCACACCGATTGTGAACCCATCTCTACTAGTACAAGATTCCGAATATCTCGAAACACACCTAGTCGCCGTCCCCACCAACCTGAAAAAGGAGTATCTCAAGAGCTACGAAACCATCTCGCCCATGGTCGTTCCTCGATCGTCTATACAAGTCGCGCAAGACGATGAATTCATCCTATTCGCCGTCACCACTTTCAAGAAGCACAGCGCGGAGTTCCAACAGAAGTGCCGAGAGCATAAATGGACGCCCCGTCAGTATAAGTACGTCGAGGGCGGCAAGGAGGAAGAGCAGCGGGAGCTAGATCGCGTTACCCGAGAAGAAAAGAAAGTCTGGGGCGAGGCTTTACGGTTGACCCGCACGGGATGGAGCGAGAGCGTTATGATATGGGCGCACGTCATGGCTCTTCGAGTCTTTGTAGAATCCGTGCTGCGGTACGGTCTACCGCTGGAATTTGTCTCGGCCATCGTCTTGGTATGCGCTCCCTGTTCCCCCACAACATAACTAGCCAATACTAACCTACTCACGATAGACAAATTCAAAGTTGGTGAAGAAGGTAAAGACGGCGCTGGACTCGTCCTATTCGTACTTAGGCGGGAACGCATTCGGAAGAGACAAGCGAGGGAGGATCACAAAAGACGACGCAGCATTAACATCGGAGATGGCAGCGGCTGGTCTGGGCCACGCAGACGCCAATGAGTACACGGCATACGTGTACTACGAATTTGAACTATAGACAGCATACAGCAGCTAATTTACCTGGTTGGCGTTTCGCGGGTGGATCAATGTAAATGTCACAGCTAGCTTTACCTCAAAAAGCGGCTTTGGTTGTCACATCACATCGCAATGCGAGGGTTTCTGTACATCTCTTCAAAGCGACGAGTCTATTGCAAAGTCTACCTGTTTCGTCTTGCCTTGCCTTCCTCGCCTCTATAAAATTTGTTAAATCACTTCATTTCACGCATTGGCTCTTTTTCCCTACCACCGTCTTCCTACGAAGCAAACGCAGCAGTCCCAACACTTCCAGCCGCATCAGCCGCCGTAGCAGTAAGAGTGTGGGTAGGAATCAACTCCTTCTCCTCAAGCCACTTCACGATCTGCGCCACACACTCCTCAACCGAGTTCTCGTGCGTCTTGATCACGATCTCCGGGTTCTCAGGCGCCTCGTACGGGCTACTAATTCCAGTGAACTCCTTGATCTCGCCCGCCCGCGCCTTCTTGTACAGACCCTTGGGGTCGCGCTGCTCGGCTACTTCGATCGGCACGTCGACGTACACCTCGACGAACGGGATGGGCTCGTCGCCCGCGTGCGCGCCCTGCGACGCAGCGACGTGGAGGTCCCGCGCTAGCTGGCGGTCCGCGCGGAACGGCGAGATGAAGGACGTGATGGCGACAGTCGAAGAGTCTGCGAACAGCTTCGCGACTTCGCCGATGCGTCGGATGTTCTCTTGGCGGTCCTTCTCGCTGAAGCCGAGGTCCTTGTTTAGCCCGAACCGCACGTTGTCCCCGTCGAGCCGGTACGCGGCGAGACCTAGGTGCAGCAGGTGCTGCTCGAGGGCCGTCGCGACGGTGGATTTGCCCGAGGCGGAGAGGCCGGTGAACCATAGGGTGAAGCCCTTTTGTCCGCGGAGCTGGTTGCGCTCGCGGCGGGAGAGGGAGGGGTGCCAGGTTATGTTGCTAGATGGGAGGGTTAGTTGTTACATTTTAAAATTTTCCCCCTTCTTCTTTCTATCTTTAAGTGCTATCTCGAGAGTCTCTTCATTGGTTTATCTGTTATAATAATTTCCCATCGAAGGTAGACGTTGGTTGAAAGACGTAAGGGAACGAGTACTAGATGGATGGCGGGGGAGGGGCAGAAAAAGCTGTTAGAAAATAAAAAAGAAATAGGAAGTGCTTACGTCGCCATTTTCCCCAAGTTCAATCACAATTTTTTTCAACGTTACTGAGCTTCTACTAACTGGAGGTATAATCGAATACTAAGTAAAATTGGATGTAGATAGGGTGCAATTCTTAAACTCTGAAGTCACAGGAAAAAGAAGTTCTTCCAATCCTCTAGATCCTTTAGACAGAAATAAAGCACATTGCCTACCTTGGTAGTCCAAAGTTATTGACGTGCCCAGCGTGCCTTAGCCGCAGCGGGTATTAGTTACCGTTTAGGATATCGGTAGTCGGATGACGTGCTTGCATCGCCCTCCGATTCGCGGGCGCTCGCTCAACTGGGTAATCGTTTGAACTTCACAAACCTCCATCAACTAGGACGGGGGCTCCTAAGTCAGCTTACGGAACGTGCTCATGTTTCCCTTTTAAGGTATGAGGAATAGGTGCTTTACGACTTCGATTGTGTCATGGTACTTAGCTATATTTTCTTCTAAGTCAGTGGCGCAGAAGTTTGCTCATGTTGAAGAGCACGCCATCTAGTCCTACAATGCGCACAGCACGTTATACTAGGAGAGAATGTTGTCCCATCTTATGATACGGGACTGGATGGTAGACATATGTATTTTTCCAATATGGGCTATTAAGGGTGATATCTATCCAGGCACGAAAGGAAAAGCAACTGGGCAATCAACCAATTACCTACTACATAAAAACGCGTCACCCCTAGGAACACCAAATCCAGACCTACGACCCCTGGATCTACCCCTTAAATTACGAGGTAGTTAACACAAGACCATGTCATGAATGCGTAATGAGGTATTGTTTGGACGATTGTAGATGGTAAGTTCTACAAGGATCTATATTCCTCGACTATTCCACCATTTAACCACAAATGCCTTCGCGAGGTACAAGCAGATTTCCCATGTAGCATATAAATCATATAAATCTTAAGCGACGTAAACTCTCCGTTCTCACTAACTCCGTTTCAAGCGCAAAATCTATCTATCCCTGTCTAGAAAATCTATTAATCATGCTCTATTATCCGCACTCATGTCGTAGGGTATACGTTCGGAATCAACTAGCAATCGTATTAGCTGCCACATTTTACAAAACCCTCCCATGGAGTGTATATGTACTTACCGCAGCCTGTTTAGGCATGACGAACAAAGCATCCGCCTCGGCAATGACCTTGGGGGTCTCGCCTTCATTAACTAGAGTCTCGAGCCGACCGGTGACCCAAGCCTTGCGCCCTTCTACTTTCGTCGTAGTAGCCCTGAGAACCACGTACGACCCCGCCAGTGCTGGGCTGCGGTAATTAATGTTCAGATTGGCGGTCATGCCAATCTTTTGGGGGAGCGCCGCAAAGCAACATCGCGCCAGGCCTTCGTCGAGAAGAGTCGCAAGCAGGCCTCCGTGGACTATACCGGGGTGGCCACATAATTCATCGCCTAAGTACGATATCGAAACCAGAGACTTGCCGCCTGCCTCGGCGAAGATTAGCGGAGGCACGACCAGTCTACCCGGACCCAGAAGCGTTCCGCCTGTGAGGTTATAATTACGATACGCTGGGGGGATCTTGAGGTGCGGTCTCGCCTCGGAGAATTCTTCTTTGGTGCGCATCTCTTTGGTGAGCGGGTGGTTCTGGATAAAGTCCTCGACCTCGCGCTGGTGATCCGTCTCCGGCACGAACATAGTCAGGGTCTCCTCGTCTGTCGGTGGATTGAGGAGCTGACTGACAGCCGGTACGGCTGGTGCTGCTGCCATTGCGACCCCTAGAGAGCTAAAGACTATACCGAGAGCTAGAACCGTGGCGGCGCGACGCAGGAAAGAAGGTTGAGGCGGTAAAGACTGCTCTTCAGCTCTTTGTTAGCTTGCGCGGTCATATAAGTGTCATTTCGGAGAAATTTACCTGCGGTCGATGATGTGCTGACAAAGCGACGAGGCAGAGAGTGCCGAGTCGGATGCAGGATCAGATTTATACTCGGGTGAAGGGTAAGCTGGCGGCGTGGCACCCTAGCCAGGACGCTGGCTTGCATGCGCGCGGCGAACATGGTTGAGACCGAGTGGGCCTCCCCAAACCAGCGGAGTTTGTCGCCTAACCACTTAAACGAATCCCGATGATAATGTCCGTCTCGTACGCATGCTAGAAGGTGCTTATCGTCAAGCGACGGGGCTGTTGAGCCTTATTCTCTTACTAAGGTATGCGGCCACGGATTCCCAACGAATTTCGTTCCAGTTGTCCGTCAATAACGTTAGCCGCGGTGGGGACCACTTGTTACCCCAAAGGGAAATTACCTCGGTACTTGGCTTACATAACAGGAGAGCAATCCTGGATCTAACAATTGATGGCAATGTACCGTACGCTACCAGGTAACTCCACAATTGCGAATTAACAATGATAGCACACTGATAACTACATACCTAGGTATACATCTAGATTTCTATAAAAGAATACTCTAGTCGAGGAACCGCCAGTCAATATAGAAATAGGAAAGGTTTGTCAAAAGACCTGACATTTGGAAGAAATAGTCCGGCTAGTTGGAATCTTTATTGAGGGGCACGTCTGCGATCTGCAGGAACATGAAACCTAGGTACATCGTCGTCATCAAGGCCCTATTAAAATGGATCTAGATGGTATTTCAAGAATTCCATGAGAGCTTCGTAATGAGGTATGGGCATGACGTCTATCTTGAAATGACATAGCCAACAAAGGAACGAGCCTCTTGGAAAATTACCGATGGGCTGGCTACCGTCCTATCCGCATCCGCAAATCCACAATATCGGCCTCCTCCGTGTTAGTGGCCGAACAATCAGGTAGTCCCCAATTCGGACTATACTATTAATTCTCCAATTTCTATTAACCTCATATGTTACACGATACTGCTCATGGCTACGTAAACACCCTGTCACTTCCCAGTATTAGCCTGCTTCTGACGCAGACAAGCAGCTAAACTCGTGACATCCCCGTCCATAGAATTCCATCTAAATTGCCGGGTCCTGTCACACCACGCTGGAATGATCTCCACGCTTTCATGCGGAGTATAAACTTGAGAAACTTTACTGTAACTGCCTCTCATCTTGGAGCTTGAGATCCTCATATTCATATTCAACTTAGATTCCACAATAATATCACATCAAGAAAAACATCACAATAAGAGACGATCTGATTTTAACTTAATTACCATGGTAAATACTATCACATAATCTACGCATATAGAGCGCAACCGACTAAACAGCTTCAGGCAACCGCTGAAACCGTAGAACTCGGGCCTCCCCATCCCCCCAAAGAGGAGTCCCTCAAAGTCTTCAACGAGATCGAGCACGAATTAAAGAAAACTCTCCTACATATGAAACACACGTACTTGAGTATGCCATTTCGTAATCTCACTCATTCGTTGAAGCCTATTAGACTGGACCAACTAACACAACCCCAGAGCACGAGCCCGAATACTTCGCGGCCGTACAATCCCTCTCCGACGCAGACTTGACATCCTTCACGTCGTCAGACCTGGAACAAGTCCGCGTGGGCGTGTCGGCCTACGGTCTGCACCTCTTCGGCAAGGTGCGCATCCCGGCGATGCCGGACTCGGGACCGGCGTACATCCACTTCCGCGCGTTCGTTGGCGGGGACGGGCACCAGGAACCGGGTGTGGCGAAGCTGCATAGCATCCACACCGAGGACAAGGAGGAGCCGGACGGCGGCAGGAAGTACCGCGCTATTTTCACGAAGGATGATCCGCTGGAGTGGTTTGATACTTAAATGCGGAATTAATGAGCAAGTGCGATTTTATGTGTTTATTGGTGGGGAAGGGGAAGGAGGAAATGACAGATCACGTAAAGCGAATTTTTAAGTATCTATTCCCTGCCAAAGTGAAAAAAGCCCGTAACTACCACTTACTATCAAATACGAATCGAAAAACCTATTTTACTAAATTCATAGGTCATCGTCATCCTGAGCAAGTAACTCCGCGTAGTCGTCAGCAGAGGCAAACGTTGGCAAGTTCTTCAGTGCCTTCCTCCTCTTCTTTCGTTCATCCTCTGGCTTCTTATCCTGTTCGTCTTCCTCAGCGGTCGGCGCCGGCTGGAGCTCTGAATCACCTTCATCTTCGTCCTCAGAATCATCCCAGAATTCAACTCCGTTCTCGTCTTCCGATCCATCTTCGTCATCTAGCTCAGCCATCTTCTTCTCAAAGTCCTCATCATCTTCGTCGAGGCTCATCAGATCATCGAAGTCAGGCTCGCTCTCATCATCACCCTCAACTTCTGGGCGAGAAGCCACGAGCGCATCCCAAATCTCCTCTTCGGCTGCCTCCTCCTCATCGCCTTCCGCGACTTCCTTGCCTGCCTTCTTCTTACGCTCTGCCTGTTCGGCTTTGCCTATTCTGGTGAAGTACTCGTGGAAGAAGACATCCTCGACAGCAACATCCTCGCTCTTCTTCTTCCAGAATTCTGCTGAGTTTAGAGAAGCCCCCGCTGCCTTGGCCGAAGGCTTGCTCGACAGCAGGATGTGGCCCTGCCCAGTTGCAGCAACAGGCTGCATGATTGACACACCCTTGGTAGTATCAACCGCCTTAGCATTGCGGTAGACAAATTTGTCTAAGAACGCTATGAGTGTATGGTTAGCCAATTCCGGTTTTTGAGCGACCTTCTTGCCGCTTAGAAGATTCGAGGCATAGACTTCCACTGAAGGATGATAATGCCTGAGGAATGGTAGGAGCTCCCATAGACAGCTGCGATGCGCATTGCTGTACTCAGGATGACGCTTCCGCCCGTCATAAACACTCTCGTCTTTCTTAGATTGGGCTTCAGGCCCGTCTACAGGAGCATCTGAAGCGACCCCTGGGACTACTTCATCCTCTTCATGTTCCTCTGGCTCATTTATGAGCGTTTTTAAGTCTGGGAAGGTGGTGCATAGATCAATTATGAGGTAAATGATGCCACAGACGAAAGAAGGTTGGTGCAAATTCAAAACCTGCAACATTCTTTTAACAAACGCTTTCACACGGCGGACATCGACGTCAGCCTTCAAGCTGCGATATAGAAGATTAAGGTATAAGGCTTGCTTAGACGAAGTGATAAGGCGAGGATCCAGCAGCGATTCGTAAAGTGTTCTATAGAACCGATCTGTGGCCAGATGTCGATTCGCTGAGAGCTGTTGGATAAGCATGAGAGCTTGAATGCTGGTGTTGAA
This sequence comes from Hypoxylon sp. CO27-5, assembly GCA_002120305.1. Taxonomy (NCBI): domain Eukaryota; kingdom Fungi; phylum Ascomycota; class Sordariomycetes; order Xylariales; family Hypoxylaceae; genus Hypoxylon; species Hypoxylon sp. CO27-5. Next base: position 161,441 of record KZ112502.1, on the reverse strand, counting down.
GTTGGATGAATGTGTAATGCGGAATAGAGTGTCTAGATGTGATTCGAGCCTGTTACACATTAGTATTGTTGTATATCATTGAATGATATGAGATGATAAGACATACGTAGATTGTTCGGCTTGTGAAAATGGGACAGCTCGATTCACTCCAGTAAGAATTGCTGATACAAGCTTCTCTGCGGCCTCCCTGTCACCTGTGATAGCCTGGGTCTTATCCTCGGTTTTCTTAGGTGCTTTTCCTTTCTTCTGATGCTTGCGCTTATCTCCCTTGGAAGTCTCAGGGTTGCCGTCGTGTTGGCTAAGCTCTCCACTCTTCAGTAAGGCCACAAAGAGGCCGAAGTATATATTCAGTAAGGAATCTGCAATCTGAGGCTCTTTCGTACTTAGAATAGTCTGGTTTAATGTGTTGATAGCGTAGTACTTGGCGCGTATATGCTGCCCAGGTCGAAATATGATGTCCTGTTCGATAGTGCGTATGACCACTTGTTTCATTCCGGGATGCGTATTTAAAAGTTGAAGGAGTAGATAGGAAGCTCTTGACGCAATCTTCCGTTCGCGGTCGCCTAGCTTATTGACTAGAAGCCGCAAAAGGTTGGATTCCTGTTCAGGTTTGTCTCGCAACAGGGCGAACACTAGATCTACAGCCTTTGTGCGAGCATACTCAACTTCGTCATCACACCAAATTTCAAGATTCTGAATCATCTTGAAATAGGCCTCCTTCAGCCAATCCTCAAAGATCCACGAGATCAAGTGTTCTTTTGTAATCTTGCCTGGTAGCGCTTGGTTGGCAGACCAACTCTTCACGTTATGCTTCTGCAATGTCCCAACGAGGCCTAGCTGTGAAGAGAAAAGACGTAACCTTCTGTCAGACGGCAGGATCATTCCCGGTCCAAAAAGATCTACCAGAGCGGCAAGAGCAGAGAGGGCTTGTCCACGACTCCTTTTCGCTGATAGACCTATTAAATTGTCGAGAGCTTTGATATTATGTATTGGGGATTCCTGAATGGCCAAAGTCAAGGCAGAGACTTTATCCGACATGGTACCAGAAGACATGATAGTGGACATGAATTTGTGGGATGAAGACGCCGATAGAGCCTTGTTGTATGCGGTACTATCCTCGTCCAAGACTGATTTGGCATAAGTCTTTAATTCAGCTATCGTCGCTGTATAGGCTGATACATCTTCAGAAGTCGGAGTTGGTAGAGTTCTTAAGCTAGCAGCATGCCAGTCAGGACGTGGTTCAAATATCTTAAACGACAATCAGTTAAGCCTGCACAATGGTATCTAAGCTTGGAAAAGACGCTTACTAACCGTCTTCCTTTTCGGATCTCGAAGAGGCTTTTCGTCAGCCTCTAGTTCTGAAGCAGCCGAACCTTGGTTAGATCCGTCGTCGTTCTTATCCTCATCGTCCTCGGCCCCGTCGGATCCGGCCATATCTTCGTCTGATTCTTCGGCGTCGGCTGCCGGTCTCACATCATCGAAGCCAAGACCAGCGGCAAACTTTGCTAATTCGGCACGCAAATCCTTGTCTGCATTCTTCTTACCCTTGCCGTTGTCGAGTTCCTCATCCTCAGAATCGACATCTTCAACCAGCTTCAGATCCTCCTCATCTCCACCTAGAGCCTTGATTTCATCGAGAAGGGTGCTCAAATCGGCTTTCTTGGAAGTGGTCGGCTTCTGGGTCTTTTTCGACTTATTATCGCCCTTGCTGTTATTTGGCCCTAATGTGTTCTTTCTTTTATTCGGTGGCGATTGAAGAGACTCTGCCGTGTGATCCCGTTTCCTTTTGCCTTGATCCTTCTTGCCCTTGGTTTGCTTAGACTCGGTAAGCTTGCTCTCGATCTTGGCTGTCAATTTCGACAGCGCTGCGTCGTCGAAAGTCGTCGCCATTGGGCCAACAAATAACAAGTTCCGGATTTCTTAAACTTATAAAGGCGCAAGGGAAGCGCCAAGGCTATGATAGTGCCGTCGTGAATTGGGTATTGTCTATCTTTGGCGCATGCATCAATCCCAAGATTATAGCAAGGCGTGATCCAATGCGACAGAGCTAAAGAAAATTTCAAATTTGGATAGGGAAAAGAAAAAGTTGGAGGGGCGAGGCTAATCGGCCCCATAATGCACCAACCAATCGATAAGGTGCTAGAGTGGATCTTATGCAAGGCTCGAGGACCCTGGGAGCTCCATCAGCCAATTGAATTGCTCTTACCTAATCCAAGTACCTACGTATCTTTCTCCAATTGATTGTTCCATTTGTGAGCTCCACGTCCAGTGCATGGAAACTCGCAACTTATTTTCAGATTAAGTCGACCTCTCAATCTCGACCTCAAATGTTGTCCTAATATATAAAGTATGTCATTCTTGTGAACTTGAGACATTTTATTCAATTTAATTGAGGTTAAACAAAAAAGGGGTTTGAATTTGCAACAGTAATTGATCATGCTACGGCTAAGATGATGCTCTTATCCCGTACCCCAAGGAGAAAACATGGATTTATCCTCCAATGCTTAAGGATCTGTCGAAGTCGGCCTTCGAGTGGGCTGGCTTCATCACCGAATATACTGGTTTGGAGCACAACCCTAACTAAAATCTGTTGGCATCTATATTGATATAGCATTAGTCCGATCCCATTATACAAGACAGTTTTACTCGTCGGTCAAAGTTCTGGATACCTACCGGTGGCATAATCGCCACTGAAAATGAGGGTATGTAGCTTCTATTCGATGACATACCGGACCAGGCTGTCCTGACATATAATTAGACGCCCATGCCAAATTAATACGGGCCGGCTATCTTCGTCAGGTAGGCATCTAGACCATAATTGTTCTACAGTCCAGTGGCCTAACTAGTAGCGTCAAAGTCACACGCAGGAATTTTTCATATGCTCCCCCTGGGCCAGAAGGTCCAAGAAAAATTAGAAAAGTTAATAGATAAGTATATGTCGCAGCTTGGTAGGAACCACTTCCCCTCTTACCGGGTCATTCTCGCCGTACTTATCCATATAAAGGTGCATCCAAAGTGTCTCTATCGTCCATTTCTTCTCAGGCATTATGGCAGCAAACGAATCGATTAGAAGGCTATGGCCCAGAGGTGAGCTAAGGAGTGACAGTTTAGAAACTAAGTTCATTCAGCTCATATATCTTCCAGTTATTTCGGCTCTCTGACAGGAAAGATGTTCCGTTATTGCTAGCACCGACTCACGAAGAGGAGATAACAACTCTTGTGGCGAAGACGGTAAAATCTTATAAAAGCCTCCCATTGCGACTTTATCAAATCGGTACGCCTCCATGAATGCTGATATATATAACTTAATCTCACTTTGCTAGGTCGTAAGTACCGCGATGAGATTCGCCCGAGGCAGGGAGTGTTACGTTCTAGGGAATTCCTCATGAAGGACTTATATACCTTCGATTATTCCATCCAGTCGGCTCTTTCAACTTACGGAGAGGTGCGGGAGGCTTATTCTCGGCTCTTCGACGAGTTAAAGCTTCCGTATCTGGTTGCTGAGGCTAGTTCCGGTGACATCGGGGGCGATTTAAGCCACGAGTATCATCTTCCAACTCCAATCGGAGAGGATAATGTAATCAGCTGTAATAGCTGCGATTACGTTGCTAATGAGGAGCTTGCTTCTAGTCGACTTGATCCCGTAGATGGTACTAATTCAGATACTAACCCAGGGGATGTTTTGGCTGCCAATGTCTGGCGCGGTGTCTCCAAGGATAGGTTAACTCTCGTTAATGTCTGGTACCCTGCGTCATTCTCGGACGACGACATTAATACATATGCCGTCAAATCGGTACTGCCTGGACTAGACTCGAGTTTGAATGACCCAATACCATTTTGGTCTTCTACGACTCATCAATCAACCGAGTCCCCCGAGCCTAAACGAAATCTCCAGTTAGTAAACATCATTGACTATAGGCTTGGATCTGCTTTCGCTAGTGCGCTTCAGACAAACTCAAGTCCAGAACTTTTACTACCTAAGGACGCCGATCTCGACCTTTCTATTCTTACTACTGAATACATCACCTCATCGACAAACGGAGATAATCTCAACATTATTCGAATTCATGATGGTGACAATTGTCCCCGCTGTGAGTCAGGGAAGCTCAAGATCCAGAAAGCAATTGAGCTCGGACATACCTTTCATCTCGGTACACGATATTCAGACCCGCTTGAAGCACATATTCGGGTGCCTTCAAATTTGATTGAAGACAAGACTGTATCCAATAGCACTGGTGACATGGCGACCGTCTCCATGCAGATGGGTTGCCATGGAATAGGAGTTTCCCGCATCATTGGAGCTGTCGCGGACCATCTAGCTGACGAGAAAGGACTCAATTGGCCGCGCGCCATCGCGCCCTTCGAAGTGGTCGTCGTTCCAGGAAGAGGCTTGGAGAAGGACGGCGTTATTGTTTCTGAGTATCTGGCGAATTCGCAGGCCCATCGGCCTCTCGACGTGCTCCTTGATGATCGGTCAGAATCTTTGCCATGGAAGATGCGAGATGCCGACCTCGTTGGATGCCCGGTCATTGTAATTCTCGGGAAGGGATGGAGCTCCGATCGGCTCTGCGAAGTACAATGCAGAAGGTTGTCTAGCGTCTCACACGTACTACTCGAAGACCTCCCTATTGAAATCAACCGACTGCTATCACAGCTCTAGAAACATTCCATGGGATGTGCAGACTTTCAAAGTTGCTGTGCCCACTGCGCAAGAGGGTCATGTATATTATTGAATTGGAGGGTCTGGACACGAAAGCCTATGTGGATTTATACACGAGGCAGGTCTGAACATACCAAACTCCCTGCTAAACAGGTCATATAACTACCCCAATATACTCCACGCGGTATTTATTAAAGTGCGGAGTGCGTGCCTGTCATCGTAGTCGAGCCCATACAGTTCTTTCATCTAGATTGGCTAATCATCTGTGTGTTCCCTAATGTCGGGGTCACACATCTATTACTTTTCATCCGACTCATGTTGTGCCTTGGCCATCTTTTACACATGTTTATTGCGGAACTTTCCGGGCAATAGTTGCAAGATCACCCGACCCAGCAAGCGACGGGCGCGGATATACCAACAACGATGCCCGTGAAATGATTACGAAAGCTCAAAGCGCGAAGACGCGGGCATCCCCACCACCCCTTCCCGACCCATCCCTCCCGATTCGACAATGCTTATATGATCTTCGTCGGTCTCGCATTGTCTGTTGGGAAATGGGAATCTGATTTGCATATATGAATTCATGCATGCCCCTTGCATTGATCAATAAATGATCAGACAGTCGAGACAAGTGTCCTACACATTGCCTCATCATGGCCGCACCCGGAAACAAGTTCTTCATCCAAGAGAAGTTGAAGCAGACAGCGCCTCACCACGAGAGTTTCAAGGCGCTGTGGGAGACAAAATGGAAGCAGCCGGTATAGTTGCGATATTCATACCAGATTCTCTTGTCAATAGATTGTATTGACTAGCTACGATAGTGCGAGATGGGCTTATACCCATTCATGTACGGCGCCGCAGTTGATTTCCAACCGGTCGTTGACACAATCATCGCCAAGGGGCTGAAGAGACCTTACGACTGGGACGAATATGCGCAATGCTTCTTCCCCAAGGCAGAGGAACTAGTAGCCCGCGCTAAAGCTGCAGAGGACGAAGGCAATAGAGAGAAGGCGTCTGAGTTGTACTTGTGGGTGGTTGCCCATGCATGAAGTAACAGCTGAAAGCTATTGGTCCTTACATTACAAGCAGAGGGTACCTATGATACTACAAACGCTAATAGAAATCTACTAGGCGAGGATCAGCCCTCTACCGCATCTCTCGCTTCCCAGCGCCGCGCTCCAAAAAGCAACTGCACGCCTGGGAAAAGGGCAAAGAAGCGGCTATCAAGGGGCTTGGTTTGCAGCGGTATCCGACAGTACCAGTCGAGATCCCTCACACCCACGCAGCGAACGGCGACGGGCCAGTCCTCCCGGGTTACTATCATCTCCCAGCTGAAGCATCCAGCTCGCACAGAGTGCCTCTAGTCATCATATTCACAGGCCTCGACGGCTACCGCACGGAGCTTTCGGTTTGGAAGAATGGCTGGGCGCAGCTAGGATGCGCCACGCTCATAGTCGAGATTCCTGGCACCGGCGACAACCCCGGAGCTCCAAATGATCCGTCTAGTCCTGACCGCGTGTGGACTAGCATGTTCGACTGGGTAGCGAAGCAAGAGGGGATCGACCAAGGCCGCGTTATCAACTGGGGCTACAGCACGGGAGGATACTATTCGATTCGCGTGGCGCATACCCATGCAGATAAGCTGAAAGGGGTGGTGGCGCTCGGAGGCGGCGCCCACCATATGTTTGACCCGGAGTGGCTGGATGTGGTCGACAATTTGGAGTATCCTTTCGAGTAAGTCCTTGAGAATATCATCTCGTTATTTGTCCTTTAAATCGGAAAGGATTGGTTGGGCAGTCCTAGGTAACTAACGGGTGATGTGCCTCAAAGTCTAGCTCATACGCTCTGTCATAAGTTTGGATACACGGATTTCGAACAGTTCAAAAAGGAGGCGCGAGACAAATTCTCTCTTCTTAGCACCGGCATATTGGACAAGCCATGCGCACGCCTCCTTCTCGTAAACGGCACCGAAGACGAGATTTTCCCGATCGACGATTATTACTTGTGCTTGCTGCATGGCGGACCCAAAGAAGCACGGTGAGTTTTCGCAGCCCCTTCTCCCCTCCCCCATGGCATGCTCCGGGGTTTACTTGAATATGAGAGGTTGGTCTAACACTACGCTCCAGATTCGTGCCGGGAACTAAACACATGGGTGAACCCGAGTCCTTTTTCATTATTTTGAAATGGATATTCGAGTTGTTAGATATCAAAGGAGATGCGAGGCAATTCATGTCTACTATCCCATCTAGACCAAAATATTAGATATCCAGCTGCGCAGCTTGATTTCTCAATTGGTAGCCTGTAGTGCATATTCTCATCCAAATTTGATTAATACCAAATTGATAATACATCATGTCAAACTGATCTTTAATCATTTTGTCTGGCAATTTATGAAATTCGGTATGAAGGGAAAGATCCGAGTCTTATGTAGAGTCTTGTGATTCATAACTCGGATATTTTCAGCTTGCTCACCTATCTCGGTATGGTTTCCACCTCACCGAGTACGCCAGATCCGGCCAAGCTCCTTCACCGTATTGATCGGCGCGGGGTGAAATCCCATGGTTCGGAGACTAGCGATGGGCACCGGTGATAAGAAAATACCCATCTTGCTGCAGGACTGGCGTCTTTAACAGAATGCATGTCGACATCACTGTCACTGTGACCTTCCTCGATAGTGAACTTCGGATTATCCCGAAAGCGAAGGACCAGAATAAACCTATCTATTTGCCTAGGTTCTTTAAAGCAAACTACTTATTATTTGGCGGACGGTTCACCCCGCGTTCGCCAAAGGTGATTGCCCGTGTAGAGAGACAGAAGCTCCCAACTTGATAGGTAAAGAAGTTAGGTATACGATATTTCCAAAATATCGTAGTCGTCTCAGTCTAGTAGCGGATTTGGGGTGTTCAGGTCCTATTGGGTTGCTTGGGGCCCAAGCAGTCGGTTATTGGTACCTAATATATGCCTACCTGCTGACACACTGCCAATGGCTGCTCCGAGAATTATTCTGAGCCTACTAGCGGCGGCTTTGAGTCGCGCAGCAGTAGCAGCAGCACTTGGTATAAGAGCTGACCCCGTGGTTTCTGTGAGGAATGGAACCTATGAGGGTTTATATCTCCCCGCTTTCGACCAGGACATCTTCCTCGGCGTACCGTATGCCCAAGATACTGGTGGAAGGAACCGATTTCGCGTCCCGCAGTCTCTAGATGAGACATGGAACGGCACGCGGACAGCCAAGGCGTATGGCCCTGGATGTCCTGATTATCATCTATCGGCCGAGGTGCTGCATGGAATGAGTGAGGATTGCCTCAGCATCAATATTGTCCGGCCCGCCGGAATCCGTGACAATACGAATAGCAGCGACATCTCGCTTCTCCCCGTTATGCTATGGATCCATGGCGGTGCGTACCAGTACGGGGGTAGCGGACAGCCCCAATACAACCTCACCTACCTAGTGCAGAAGTCAGTGGATATCGGTTTGCCCATCATAGGTGCTAGTATTAACTACCGGAAAGGTGGCTGGGGTAACTTGTATTCAGTCGAGATCCAGGTGAGGAGCAACCATTTGTTCTACAGGAGGAACTTGAGGAACTCACTAAATGGCGTAGGGATCCGGCAATACCAATTTAGCGCTGCGGGATATGCGTAAGGCGCTGGCCTGGGTACAGGAGAATATTGAAAGCTTCGGCGGTAATGCCTCATCAGTGACAATCTGGGGCCAATCAGCTGGATCATTTGCCGTGGTATGTTCGAGCAGAGTCACAAGAAAATAGGGCTAGAAGAAGCTAAGCAGCTAATATTGCAAACTTTGGGCAGGGTCAACTTCTAATGAGCTATGGTGGACGAACTGATGGCCTCTTCCACCGAAGTATCCAGGAGAGCGGGAGTGCGACTACAGCGTGGTGCAATGGATCGGATTGGTATCAGCCCATCTATAACAATATCGTCGACCAAGTCAATTGTAGCTTGGTGCCGGATACATTGGAGTGCTTGCGAACTATTGATTATGAGGTGTTATATCCCTTTTTAAACTCGTCAGCCGTCCCCGGACCGGGCTTTTACCCTACAGTTGGTGAGTACTTGATTCCTTTCGCTTCTTATTTCCCCCCTTAGATATCGCATGGCGGAAAGGTAGCTCCGAGTGCAGCTAACCTCAGCCCGTAAAAAGATGGCGACGTGCTCCCCAACTACCCATCGGAGCTCTTGCGCGCCGGGCGGTTTGCGCAAATTCCGCATATTTATGGCACTACGTCGGATGAGGGCACCGATAACGCACCAATAGGTATAAATACAGACGAAGACCTGCGCTCTTACCTTTTGCACGGTACGGGGTTCGACTTTCCCGCTGCGACCGTGGACAAAATTCTGGAACTATATCCGGATGACCCGGCACAGGGTGTCCCCGTGAATACGGGTGCAGAGCGCTTTGCCGATCAAGGGTGGCAGTATAAGCGTGTTGCTGCTATTGTTGGCGACGTCTTCTATCACGGGCCTCGGCGGTACGACGCCCGGCACTATGCGCGGCGTGCGCCGACATATACATATCGATTCAACACCCGACCGTGGGAGGGCGTATCTAACAGTACTACGGTAGAGAGTGGTTCATCGACTACGGGAGACGGTCAGCTTGCCCCTGCGTACAAAGGTGTCGAGCACTTTAGCGAGGTAGGCTTCGTTTTTGCTAATCCAACGATGGTGGGGCCGTGGCCCGAATACCGCGCGCTGAGCAATCAACTCAGTAGCCAGTGGATCAGATTTGCGCATACGGGAGATCCCAACGGACCCGGACTGCCGCATTGGCCACGGTATAATGAGGGAAAAGATGGGGTTAACTTGGTCCTACAAACGAAGGCGCAGGGAGGGTCGCATGTCGAGGAAGACACGTACCGGTTAGCGGGACGCGAGTATCTGACCCGGTGGGCAAGGAGGAGACATGTATAAATCTCCTAGAAATATTCTTAGGTGACGATTTGGGCGGCTCCCCTTGTCTCTCTTAGACTTCCGATTTCGATTTTCTTGTCTGAACTGTTTATTGATAGTATTTGAATGGCAGCTTGATTGTGACAGTATTATAATCTAGTACCGGCGTTCACTTAATACTACCTATTCGCGAATGATGGATCATTATTTATACTTTACGTACCCTACATATAGTCATGTCGGATGGCATCACCTAGCTATCCTAACTTCTTGTCGATCCTGAATGTTAAGTAAGTTGGAATAGCCCTTTTCTGGTGGTGCAATACTCTGTGAAAAAAAAGATGGAGAAAGACATGAGCGGTATGAAGACGAGAAACGTAAGAGGGCTGGTAAGCCTATCAATGAAGCTGACCACCGATGCGAGATGCAAATCAGCACTAGCAGAGTTGTCGCATGCTGCTTGGTTACAACGAATTAGTGTCAGGAGAAGGATGCAGTACCGTAATAGAATCAACTAGGTATATATGTAAAATAGGCAGATATAGACCGTTGTAGCCTCAAAATGGAGAAAATTGACTCATCAAGTTTGAATCTCACGATGAAGTTGAGCTGAGTTAAGACGATAGAATGATAAGACTAACCTACAGACTAGAGACCCGTAGACAGTCCACCAATATTTTTTTTGGTAACCTTAGGCCAAGGCGCCAAGTCACAGGACTTCGCGTCAGCTTCAGCCCCTTGTCCCCTGTAACATCCACTATAACCCCTCCTTGGACCCTTGAAGATCCTTGTTTTCCTAGGCTCCAGTCGCGCCAGGCAGCTTCAGCTCTTCAATGGCGCGTTTGCTAACCGACGGTAGTGCGAACCTTCTCCATTTCTCCATGTAATGGCGCTGCATCATGAGAGCTCTGTTCCTCCCAAAAATCCGCGATTCTGCCTAAACTTGATGATCACTTATCCTCATCGAGATCCATGCCTAATGTACATAAACACTACTATAAAGCTTCTATAACATCCATCATAGTTTCTGCTTTGAAATCTTCTGTCTCGGCCTCAATGACTTGACGCATCACATCTCCTTCCCTACCACAGCTTGTGGTACTTATTACTTACCTGCTAATACTTTAACACTACCCAGGAAATACACATACTATTCCTTATCACTTCTGGTCTCAGTTGAATCTGAGTCAAGCACGATGGCTATCCTAGAGCTTCCGAAGTTACCCGTGGCCCACGATGAGCTGCCAAACTACATTGCCAACCACCCTGAAACTCCAATAAGCGAGTTGATGGATTCCTTCCGTAGATTCGAGGCTAAACTTCGTGAGAAGTACGCTCAGGAACGCAGCAACCCCATCCTAGATGACCCTTACCTCAATGTCCTACCCCTTTTTACCAAAGACACCCCTAATATCAAGACTCGTGCTCGTAACCTTGAAGCAGAATCACCTAGTGAGAAGGACAAGTATATCATGCCCCTTCCCGCCGATAAGCGGCGTCCGAACGGCACGCCCGCTGTTGTTACTTCTCTTAAGGAGTTCCGGCACAACTTCAGCATCTTTTCCGAATCTTCACTAGCTGAAATGGACTGGAGCAATGTTGTCGCTGCCGGCTCATCCGTTGTCAACTGTCTCCTGCCCGTTCCAGATAACGACAAGCAGTCGAAGAGAAAACTTCGCACATACTATCACGAGAAGTTCTGTCCTGCTTCAGACGTCGACCTGTTCCTGTACGGTCTTAACGAAGAACAAGCAATTGAGAAGATCAAACAAATTGAATCTCGTATTCGGGATGCAATTCTCTCAGAAGTGACAGTTGTGCGAACTAAGAATGCCATCACTATCTGTAAGTGTATCGCTACCCCTGATTAATCGACGCCTACGACTAAACTCGACGAAAACAGGCAGTCAATATCCCACCCGTCACGTTCAGGTATGAATTGGTTTCTTCATATGCCTTCTAATTCGCTAATCCACATCTAGATCGTCCTTCGAGTGTACAAATCCATCTCGGAAATTCTCACTGGGTTTGACATTGACTGCTCTGGTGCTGCTTATGATGGAACCCAAGTCTATTGCACCCCACGAGCTCTAGCTTCGTATATTACCCAGATTAATCCCATTGACCTCAGCAGGAGAAGTCCTTCCTACGAAAACCGTCTTTCCAAATATAGCCATCGGAACTTTGAGGTCTATTGGCCAGAGCTAGATCGATCTCGGGTTGACCCTACCATCTTCGAACGGAGCTTCCAGCGGACCCTTGGACTTGCCCGGCTACTCGTCTTAGAACGCCTCCCAACCACAAACGCCAGAGATGAGTATTTGAGGAAACGTCGTGAGGAGCGTGGACGGCCGGTACCAAGCAACTATTTTCAATATCGTCTCCGAGGAAATATCAAAGATATCTACGACGACGAAGTAGCGGAATGGGTCGATGAAGACGAAGTCTCTAATTATCACACCTTCACTGTTCCTTATGGTGTCAAGTTTCACGCCAAGAAAATCGAAAAGCTTTGCTATACCAAAGACTTGCGTAAGTGAAGGCGTTTTTCATAACCTTATTGAGCAACAATCCAGCTCTTCGGTCTTCGTCGAAGTGGTCTTACAAAATATATCTCACGGTTCTCAATCTCGTTCTGCTTATATGATTAACCAGTGCTTAGTCCTAAACGCCGAATGGAATCAACCTAAAGAGAGGGAGGTCTACCTCCACAGACACCCCGCTTTCTTTGGGCGAGTCGAAGATGTAAGTGGCAGCAATACTGAGTTCATCGATTTTGTCACGATTCTGACGAGCGCAAGGTTATCGATGACTGCTGCGGCACCTGTCCAAAGCCACAGACCCCGGAAGAGATTGAAATTGCGGAGAAAGAGAGCGAGATTTATGTATCCGGGAAGGTTTCCTTCCGTATCGATGATCCAGGCCGACAGGTAAGTGAACTACAACTGGCACCTGCTTATAATGCTAACGCCATTGTAGCAAATTGGCTCATTCAATCCTCTCACAGACGACGACTGGACTGAGATGGCCTATGTCGGCAATACTGCTCGCCTCTGCCAAGCCATTGTAGATGGCGATATTGAACACGTCGAGGACTGGCTCGCGCAAGAAGGTGCCGACCCTAACAAGAGAGACTACACAGGCCGAACTCCACTACACCTGGCAGTCATGAGCTCAACGCCCCAAATCGTCAAGTGCCTAGTTGATAACGGTGCGCGTCTCATTGCGCGCTTAGCTGATGGTCGGACTGCCCTTCATCTAGCTGCAGCACGCGGCGATATTGACATGGTAAAGATTCTGCTTGAGAAAAGTAACGCTAATGAAGAGGAAGAAGAGGAGAGGCAAGACCAGCGCCGCAAGGCTCGCTCTGCGGCACATAGAGATAGCCAGGTGGACAAGCTCAAAAAGCCCATCACTGCCGAATCTGAAAATAGATCTGACGACGAAGACTCCGATGGTGACCTGGTCAGCGATGCCATGTCCGAAGATGGAGACGTGCAGTCTGTTACTACCGGTTCATTTATTAAAGTTAGCAAAGACGGCGAAACTAAAGAAATGGATGCCGGGGCTCTGGATGAGGATCAGAGTGAGCCGGATTTCTACAAAATCGATATTCTCGCTTGGGACTCCAAATGCAGCCCACTGCATCTTGCCATCCTCGGCGGTCATTGCGACGTTGTCAAGCTCCTCTGTCAAGAATTCGGTGCTGACGTTCTGTTGCCCGTTAAAATCGGTGACGGATCGTACTCGAATCCCAATATCGCGATTCTGACATTGGAATTGGCTCAAACACTCCCACTTGATAAAGCTCTACCCATGGCAGAGACCTTGCTGAGCCTAGGTGCCACCTCCTCGCAGGCGGGTGCGGACGGAGTCACAGCGTTTCATCGATATATTGATAGCGGCGTAATGAAGTTGATAGAAACCTTGTGGGAGAAGGACAGGATCGGCGTCAAGGCTGCCATCAACCATGTTACTGTTACAGGTTCCTGGTGGAATTCCGATACCATAACGCCGATGTTGACAGCCGTTGGTAAGGGTCACCGGACCCTTGTGCTTAAACTACTTGAGGCTGGAGCGAAAACCCAGATTGACTATGATTCGTGGCTCAAGGGGGCTAAGTTTTCCTTTGAAAATCAACTCGGCGTAAGTCCACCACCAAATCTCTGTCCAATCTTTCAAGGGATCGAATTCCCATGCATTTTATTCTCGTCTGGTCTCTCTGAACTCACCTTTCTTCCCTGTTTCTCTTTCCCCTCCGTGATATACAGTTATTGACTTGAAACGGGTAGGATTACGAAAGAAACCTAGAGCGCTACAGAGACACGACCGAGCAGCCTCTAATAGTGGCAATAAAGTCTTTGCATCCGTCCAACGCTATCGAGTTACTGGAGAACGGGGCTGATCCTAACACTCTAACTAAGGACAGCCATAATGTCATTCGGAACGAATGGGCTCGAAATCACACTAGAGGCCAATCAGCTCTAGATGTTGTTCGTGACATGATCCGCGAGCTCCGTGAATTTAGGGAAGAACTGGGCGGATCACGACCTGGACGGAGGCCAGGCGTCTACAATGCTCACAGAGATGATTACATGGAGCTTCCAGTAGAACCTTTCGGAACAACAGAATTCCTGGCAGATTTCGAAGAGGGGACTTATCGGCACTGGCTTGTTTCTACAGACATCACAGAGAAGTTCGATTCCTACAAATGGGCCTTGGAACGGTTCGAGAAGCACAAAATAGAGAGTGTCAATGAGGGAGGGCTGACAGAGAAGCTCAAAGCCATCGAGGACCTCATGCCACAACTCGAACGAGTGGAAAAGGCTCTTGAGGCAAAGGGCGGGAAGACTTTCAAGGAGACGTATCCTGACATTCGAGATCCTCCACAGAGTCCAAGATCATTGCCGGAAAATAGTTCGCCGCTGCCATATTCCCTGGAATTCAAATTTACCAACGCCACGGACCTCACAGATGCACGAAAAGCTGCATACATCAAGCTGTAAGTTTATCTCGACCCCAACTATCTTTTTAACATTCCTAAAAATGACGAAGGTTCGAAGCAGCATGGACTGGCGACCTTGAGGCGATCAAATCATTTACCCTAGCTTCATGGGACACAGACAAACAAGAACCACCTCTGAAGATAGCAGTATCTGATGGGAAACGCAACAATCCCTTTTCGCTTGCATTCCTTCGCGGGCATTATGAGGTGGCAAAAGCGATTCTAGAAATTGCGCAAGCCCAATGGGCACCCAAATCAGAAAAACCGACTCGCTTCACAATGACCAAGGATGAAGACGAGGATTCATGTGAAGAGTCCGAGTCTGATGATGAACCTGAGGTATACAAGAAGGTTATTGATGATCAATTTACCATCGACAATGTTGGCCAAGTCTCTATGCAAGTCAAGAGTCAGACTCTAGCGAGTGAACTTCTCAACTGGCCGGCGCCGACATTCACATTGCTTGACGGCTCACCTAAAGTTACAGGGCGCGTTCAAAAGCCACTCGAATTTGTTATATCAGAGAATGACATGAAAGGATTCGAGTTCTTGATCGACTTGAATGTTCGCTTCGCTAACGAGGAGCCTGTTGAGGACGATGAATCAAGCCATTTCTACATGTTCCCTCAAGAACATTTCGAACACGCCTTGAGGCTCGGTCGAACGGAGATGCTTGCTAGTGCCATTAGACGTATTGGTGCTGGAATTCCCATAGAGGACTTGGTGAAGAAAAGCGGCGCGGAATTAAAAGTGAAGCCTCGCTACTACCAGGGTTTGAACGTTTATGGGAAGAAGAGGGCAGACTGGGCCAAGGCTGGTCGTAACCTCGTAGTCAAACAGACTGGAAGCAAGCTCCCACCTTTGCTCCAAGCTGCTCTTGAGGGCTCCCTGGAATCTACAGAGTGGTTTATTAGCGACACGCCAATGCGACACTATCTAGATTTTGGAAAGTCCAAGGTTGCCAAAGAGGATATTCGCTTGAAACATCTTACCGAGGCGCCAGGCGGGTTTGACAGAGCTATATCGAAATGGCTCGGAGTTCAAAGTGAGTTCCATAAACTTTTGATACACTATTACCACCACGCTTCTTACTAACTATCATCAGATGATCTTGTCATCCACTGCGCGGTGATGGGACCCAGAGGGGATGAAACTAATAGACTAATTGAGTATCTACTCCAAGTGTGCCCGTCATCTTTCGAAGCCAAATCGGAAGAAGGATACACTCCCTTATATCTTGCGTGCCTACTTGGAAGAGTTCAATTCGCAAAAACCCTTATCACTGCCGGAGCTGATCAGTCAGTGAAGGACAAGGACCTCAACAATATTATCCACGCCTCCTTGACAAATGGCCCCAAAGTCAACCAACTCCGGGAGCTTCTTGGCCTTTTCGATACAGACCTGAGGTCTCACATGTTCACTCAACGAAACAACCTTACTCGTGGCGGCGATACTCCTCTTCATTTCTGGCTGAAGAAGGCTAATACGCTTTCGTACGAGTGGAACTACAGTCGCGCCCACATGTACACACGTCGTAGCCTTGCGGATGAGGATATGTACAATGTCAAGATTCTAAATCTGCTTCTAGAATTCTCCGGCGGTAACGAGCTCGAGATTCTCAACGGTTCCGGCGATACTGTTCTCCACAGTGCGGTGCTTCTCCATCTTCCGGAACACACCCGGGTGCTCGTTGCTCGAAACCCCAGCTTGATATACCGCGAGAACGCAGTCGGCCGAACCCCAGCCGAAATAGCCAACGACATCCTAACCAACTCCAAAGTAGAGAGCCTGGATCTCATGGTCCTTGAACGAAGAGGTATTAAGGAGAGGTTTATTATGGAGTACCCGTCACCCAGCGAGAAAGACAAGGATGCGGCGGGAAAGAAACGCAAGGAGCGCACTTGGCAGATCATGGATGAGACTCTGGCTAGAGTCACCGGCAAGCGCCGCCTTGTTAGCTTGAATGAGGCAAACGATGTGGCGAAACGCCTCGGTGATAACTACGCCTGGATGCGGTACCACCAGAGGGCTACGACTTATAATGCAGAGCGGGACGAGGATGAGCAGCAGCAGCAGCAGCAGAAGGAGGATAAGGAGCCTGATTTTGTTTCGATGCAGTATCAGACTAGGAAGCTTGGGGCGTGGAATTATGATGAAGATGAGGATTGAGAAGATTTTGTCTTGGGCTTGTAAGGAATACATGTTCCGGGGGATGACATGAAGGGTTTCATGAAAGATGTTACGACTTTCCGATTCAGTCTTGATAGCTTAATGATGATCCTTTAGCTTCCATTGCATACTCGATTTGAATAATTGGCAATTGAGTCTTGATGGATTAGTATAGAACGGATATGAGCCCAATGCACAAAACGATGAAGATGTTCTGGTACTTCTGACCCAATGGCCGTTCTAAATATCCCTGCGATGGGGAATTGCTTTGGATTACGGGGTGAGTAGATACTATCACACTGGTTAGAGATTGGCGAGCATCGACTCTATTAGAAAGTAAAGAGGTATATAATGCTCTGCTGCATACAGCTATTGATATGATCCATGTTGTATTGATTAGTTATTTTAGCTATAAACTTAGTCATTCTATTCTATAGTAAACTTGCGTAGTCACTTAGGCCATCATTATGATTTATGAAGGTTGAGGGTTGGATCAAGGGAAACTCAGGGTTAGGGTTAGGGTTACTCGTAAATCTTCCCGCCCCCTTTTCAATCACCCTCAATATGATATTGCATCAATTTCTCAAAACGGAGTTTTACATCGAATGTAATTAGTGGTATATAGAGGTAAATGATATAAATTGCTTTTTTTATTAAAAGAAATGATGCCTGAAATCTAGTAAGATCAGTAGGATATAAGATAGCCCCAGCCTCAATAGGCCCAGATAGACGGGGCTTTTGCAACTTTTATATAACCATAAATAACGCCAAAATCCCATGTTCTATCATATCTCAGCTAAGTAGACCCTGTGATAATCTCTAGTCTATGAGACACCAGGGTATCAAGACTTGTTCTCGAAGCTAAATGTCTACTAGAAATGCTTCACTCTTGGCTTTCAATGTGCTCTCGTCGGCCGATCCGTCCTGGTTAGTTGAAGGACGGTTCGCAATCAGGCGCTGACCCATTGTTAGCATACCTGGAACTAGATATTTTGCCGTAGTCAATAACTCACCACTAAGTTTCTTAGCAGCACGGCGATTGTAACCTTCCCAACTGAAGGCACATAGATTGATGCCTTCTCTTTAATGGCCGGACCATCGAAGTTCCGATATGAGGAGAAGTTGATGCAGACAGTTCCATCGCGGATGAGTTCCGTCGGTACCTTGAAGCTCTCTGAAGGGACGCCACCAATAATAACATCGCTAATGGGTATACACTGCTCCAAGGTCCAGCCTTCCTTGTCCTGGACTTGATGTCGGGGTTGCTTGATGCCCTGGCCGCGAGTGAATAGCTGGACTCCCGTTAAATCAACAGAGTATACTGTAGCGCCATCATTGGCGAGCAGAGCAGCCAATGGTCGGCCATTGACTTCTGAACGGTTGATCACCGTAATGGTCCTTCCAAAAAGCCGGTTTCCGTAGGGCAGGATGGAGTTGTAAATATGAAGGTATTCTAAAATCTTAACCACGGCTAATGGCGTGCAAGGGAGAATCGACTTCTTCAGGTTGTGGGGAGGATCTAGAAATCTGATGTTGTGGTACATGTTGTAGATGTGTTTGTGGCAAAGTCCCTCAACATCCTTGGAGAGCGAGACTGTCTCCTGAACGTATCTGTCATGGGCTGGGTTGCCAGGAAATATGGGATAGTAGACAATGATGCCATCGACCTTGTCGTCCTCGTTGGCACTCACGATTTCTTCTTCTAGGTTATCTTTGTCGACTTGGCGAAGGTCGAAGGTAAAGCCGCTAATCGCTTAGTGAGTGATATGTCCTCATGTGTAAGTGGGAATATC
This sequence comes from Hypoxylon sp. CO27-5, assembly GCA_002120305.1. Lineage (NCBI taxonomy): Eukaryota > Fungi > Ascomycota > Sordariomycetes > Xylariales > Hypoxylaceae > Hypoxylon > Hypoxylon sp. CO27-5. Next base: position 142,897 of record KZ112502.1, on the reverse strand, counting down.
CTGAGGATTTAGAAATTCTTACTTTTCTTCACAAGTCTTCTTTGACCATTCAGCGTACTTAACTGCTGCAGGGTCACCATTGGCTAAGAATGCCACTAGAGTCGGTTGTCGCTCATTATCCTTCTGAATGGACTTTAGTGTATCCTTCACCTCAGCAAGAAGGCCTTTGGCAATGGTATCCGCTAATATGACCTTGCAGGTCTTTGGTACATCTTGCGAAGCCATTATTTGGCAAGGAATAGACTGATTTAAGTCAGCCGCAGAACCCTCTACTAATACAATCACAGGGACTATAATACAAGAAAATAAACCAAAAAAAATTCCAAGGGGAGTATTACCGGAGGGATATAAATTCTAGAGTATGTAGGCGCGCGTGAATTTCAACGTACCTGCCCCGCTACAAGTGCCCCGCGATTCAGACGAAAAGAAGGCGGCGGCAGCTTGTGTAAGCTAACGTAAGCTGAGCTAGGAATAGAGATTTTCACTCTATCGTGAAAGCGGCGTCTGGATCGAGGACGTTTCGAAGTAAAGCAGTAACGCGATCGGTCAAGAAATGAACGCCTAATAGAAGAGAATGGGGAATAAGTGACTAAGTGTAGATTAATGAATCTCATATCCATACATCCCGCGTCGTCGGCAACTTCGAGAGCCAAGATTTTTTTTTCTGTCCCTCTATGTACGACACCCCACTACGCTAGCGGATGCGACTCGTGGTAAAGTCCCTGAAAAAAATTGATTGCCCCTCCTACTGGTTTTAGGGTCCTAAATCGGTAACTGGCCTGCTGGCTTAAATCGGATCATCATCTGGCCGCGGGGCATTTCGTCATTTAGGCTGGGGCAGTTGGGGGTACAACTGGAATGTACCTAGGGCAACGACGAAGTTAGGAACATTCGGCGGAACATCTATTCTAAAATCTCTAAGAGCTAAGAAAGTCACAAAATAAGGGCCAGCGCGTCAGAAACGCTTGTTCGACAAAAGTCGAATAGAGTCGTCCTATCTGATTGCGAAAATGGCGAACGTCAAGTTTGAGGATCTTGCCCTGCAATACGTTCTTACAGATGAGAGTGACCAGGAACGAGTGATATCTGAGAAAGCTGCTACAGGTAACTTTTTTTTGCGTGACACACACAAATGACAACAGCAGCAACATGCTAATATAATAATTTCATAGCAATTGAAGAATCCACGAACAGCCGAATAGCCGTCGGTCAGTGGGTCGCCTCTATAAACCGTTGGATTCATCCGGTTGATGATTCTACCGACGATAACTTTATTACGCGAGCCAAAGCCTTAAACTTTTTAGCTAGCACCATCGGCGTTCTTAGGAAGAGAGATGCATCTTTGAGGGCCGACCAAGTTCAGCTCTTGGTGAACTTCTTCTGTTCACTCTTCGTGAACGACCACCGGGCTGGCATTGCAGCTTCCACAAAAGCCTTGAAGCACCTAGTTGGCGTGAAGACCTTTCAACCTACTTTAGGAGACTCCATCATTGATAAGGTCTCTAAACTGGGCGATGACTTCAAGCTACAGACACCAGCGACACGTCTGGAAATTTATGAACTGTTACTAGAGCTTCTTCAGAATCCTGACGTCGCTAACGACCTTGAATATCGTCATGGCAATACGTGTGGATTCATGACCAGTCTTCTAGATCTATGCAGGAACGAAAGAGACCCACAGAACTTGATGAAGTGGTTTGAGATCTTGAAGATCTTTCTTCAGAACTTTTCGCCTTCGGAGGACGTTACATCAGAGGTCTTCAAGACATTTTCGGCTTATTTCCCCATATCCTTACGAGCGTCAGCTACTCCGTCAGGTATTACAGCTGATGATTTGAAGAACGTACTGCGTTCATGTTTCGCCGCTCATTATCGTCTTGCCAGTCTCGCAACACCATATCTCATCAATAAACTTGATCAGGGGGACGCAGTGACTGTTGCCGTCAAGGTTGACATTCTACAGACTCTTGATGCATGTTTGGTGCAATATGAGCACCCAAAGCAAAGTGTCGTTCCATTCGTTGATCAGATATGGGGTTCGCTCAAATATGAAGTTCGAAATGGCGAAATACCGGACACGATCAAGGCCACCCTGAAAGTTATACAATCCCTAACGTCACGACTTGATGAGGAAGAACTTCAATCGTTTTTAGCAAGTGCGTGGAGGGATCTTGTCGACGACTTATCCGACCCGACTTACACGGCTCAAGCTGGTCGACTCCTAGTTGCAATTGCTGGGGCTGGCTTCCAGTCGTTCGCAACCATTACTTCACAAGCTATACCCCATATCCAAAGTACACTTCGACGCACCCAGTCTACTTCGCACAAACAAGAACTTATTGCGCTGTTGAACTCAATTCTCACCGTACGATCGCATCTAATTGAAACTTTGAAGGATGACGCAAGTACCGAGAAAGGTTCAGGGTTGCTGAAGGATGAACTTTTCGGCGATGCACTCTTCTCTGAGGTCTATCTCCCCCTATGGGAACAAGCTTCAAGTGCCCCTATAACCACTGAAACAGTGGGAATACTCAAGAAGATCATGGAAGGATTTGCAGCTCTTGTGGGCCAACAATCTAGCGACAATGGCGTTTCTCGTCGACTATGCTCGGATTCAACTTGTGAAAGGATCTTTGGTTGGTTGGCAAGCCCATCCATTGTTTATCCGTTAGAAGGCAAACAGTTCAATGAAACAACCTCTAATGCGGATCAAGATATCCGTGATGCTGCGGTTGCAGCGTTGAAGGAAGCCGTGCCTTTGTATCCATCTGCGTTCCAGCTCTTACTGCAGCAGTATCTTTCATCAATTAAGGTGGCATATCAACAACAGCTTGCTTCACATGACCTTCCTCTGGAAATCAAGTTGGTTGCCAGAACGCTAGGCGAAATTGGCTGCTCGAGTCTGTCACGCGAACGGGCCTCGTTATTAAACCCAGTCTCCCTGATCAATATCTTCCTGGAGGGCCTATTATGGATGCTTTCGGAAAAGTCGCCACCAAGTTACTGGGCGGCATTCATCTGTTCCATTCATATTTCCATTTTACAATTTTCAGATTCTCTATCGAGCCAAACAACTAACCCTTCACAGTCGAAACCCCAAGATGTCACGAAGGAGTGGTACATCCATTTAATTTCGGACATACAGAATTCTGGGGCTCCTCAATTGGATTTGAATAACCCAGGGGATCCTCACTTGATGGTTAAGGCGTTAGAAACCCAGGAGGCAGAAGAGGCTGGTCTTGTGTACAAGAAATTGTTGGCATACGCTCTCGCAGTCGTGGGACAATTATACCGTCGTTTTACTACAGTCCATTACCAAGCTAGCGAGACTGGTGGTAATCGACCGCAAGTGGGAATCGGCAAGGATTTTGAGGGGGTTCATGATTCTATTACTGAACAAGATATATGCCTCCATCAACTTGGCCTTCTGGCTACGTCGGTCGTCCGAGCGCTGAGTGAGAACGAACAAAAGGCCTTGAATCTCGGCAAAGACGCATTCATCCTTTTCCACAGAACTGGTACCGGAGTTGACGCTCCTCAAATTGAATTGCCAGTTGACACGGCTGGGGTGAGCCCACTGGATGAATTCCGGACAGCACCATTATCAATGGGTATTCTGCAAGGTCTCTACCCTGGTGTGCTGAGTTCAGAGGTATGGAAATGAAGATTCTTGATTTATATTGATAGTGACTAATTTGTTGTTAGTACCATCTTAATGCCCTGAGAAATCTTTGCGGCGTCCTTGCTTCAGCCCCGTCGCCTTGTTCGGATACAACAAGAGCTGCATTAGATATTACCTTCACGATATTATCGAATAAGCTTCGCGTCGAAGACAATGAGATCAGCAAAGAGAAATTGCAGATTCAACAAAATATGATGGATACCTTAACGAGTCTCTGGGGAAAGGGTTTGGAATCTGGAGTAGATGTATCTTCTAGCATTCGAATCTTCCGCAGTGTTCTCCATTTCCTGGCAGGCGACATCGCGCGATTCCGGAGTAGCCCTGAAGAGCACAATGCACTCCTCAAGATGGTATGTGACAAAGCACCATTACAGCCTACAATAGGCCGTCAGCTGGCGAGGAGCTTTGAGGTATTTGTGAGTCCTAAAGAGTGCCTGGAGAAGAAGAACCATGCCGTCGTGAAAAGATTGAGCGGAGGTTGGTTGTACACCAAAGCCGTCCAACCATATTTGAAAGACTGTTTTCCCACTTCAGGCTTGGACGAGACAGCTATTGTCAACCGCGCTATAGCCGTGTTTGCGATCTTGAAGCATCTGAAGTACGAACAGTACTCCAGTGACATCGCGCAGATCGTACGGGTTATCATCCGCTCGCTATCCACATTCGAGGCAGGCATCGAAATGGAGTCCTGCCTTAGCGTCCTGCTACGAATTCTTGAGAAGGCACCCGAAGCCCTTGAAGAGCATCTCGCAGGCCTCACCTCGGGCATGATCGTAGTGTACGAGGCGGCAAGAAAGACATCTCAAAATGCTGACATCATGGACGACTCTTCGACAACGAAGTCCCAGGTCTTGGGACGTATTCTGTGCCGGAAGCTTACGCTAGAGTTCTTTCAGAAGCTGCCAACGTCCTATGAGAGTCATCTCCTCCTGCCGTACCGCCAGCAACTACTACGACCCCTGTCGGCGGCTTGTGGAGACCCCATTAGAGAGATTCGACGCACAGCGTTGGCGGCTAGGAAGGCTTGGGAAAGCCTTGCATAGGGCAACTCCTGAGTATCAGACCTAGAGAGGGAATAAATCAGATAGGAATTGTACCCTACCGCCACTTTTCAGGGGGCTTGACTCTTTTCGGCACTAGCTGCTCAATTTGAATGTCACGTTACGAGTGAAGAGATGTGAGAGACATTCTAGGGTTGCATGTAAGGATTTGTGTTGCTAAGGACAGCAGCCTCCTTATGATAGATAGTACCATAGGAACGTAATAAAAGAGTCAATAAGCAATTCATAGGCAAGAGACCAGAAAAGATGGCATCGTATTGTAACGGCGCAAGAAGCACACGTGAACTAAAATTTTACATCTACGCCTTTCTCCGCTTCGACTTCTTGCTCGACGAGCTGGCCTCAGCACCAGTAGACGTAGTCCCAGACGCCGCAATAGCCTCCAAGACTTCGGTATCGACATTTGCGAACTCCGATGTGGGTGCCGCGATCTGGGCTCGCTTGGGGTCTGCCTTTGCGATCAAGGGCACGCTCGTGGCGAACAGGGTCTGGAAGGGCCGCGCGATGAAGTGGCCCTGCACGTCGAACCACTCGGTGAAAGACCGCGCTAGCTCGATTGTTTCCGGCTTGCCGTTCTTGGGCGTGACGGTGATCTTCACGTTGTAGATTGGGACGTTTTTCTTCGTCGAGGTTGCGATTGAGATCTGTAATCGGTTGGTTAGCACCTTGCTCAACTATCTGGTCGCCGCTGCTATATATATCGCATATGGATATCGTACCTTAGATCCATCCGGCGCCGTGCCATGGTACACAGTTCCCTTCTCCACGAACCCGATCCAGTACGTTAAAACGCCATTCAGTAAAGTATAGACGGCGACGGCGGCGGCAGTGTAGTACTTGGTGCTCTCGAAGCCTAGCTTATAGTCCCAGAGGAAGCAAGCAGCGGCAATGGCAAAGGCGCTGTAGCCTAGCGCTAGCCGTGTGTCTATTAACCGATGGTCTTGCTTGAACTTCAGCGAGTTCAGGTAGTTCGGGATCGCGTCGTCGGATGTGTTCTTTAGGTCTGGTGGGAGTGTTAGCTAGGTACATAACTGTGAGAGAGAAACGGAGGAGTAAGTACCCGCGAGATTGTGGACGGCAATTCGTTCTTGGGAGGCCATTGTCAAGTCGGATATTTGCTGTATGGAGAAGGAAATGTTTGTAAATTAATTGCACATCAACACTGACATATGGCGGCGGGATGTTGTGGACTGGTTTCCTGTATGATGGATCGACAGCTTAGGTGGCTTCTTAGGTACTTCAAGTCATCCAGATGTCTATAGGCGGGAGTAGGTACCTAGGTACCAATAGAGACGTGGCTTTGGGAGTGGGGCGCTTTAAAGTTCAGCCCTGTACCGAGCCAGTGTAACGTCAATTGAGCTCTAATATCATTATCAGTCAGCGATGATCTGAGCTCCCCACGACCTTCTATTTACTTGTAGCCAATCTTCCGTCGCCGCATCACGCAGTATAGGTCTTAGGGCTTCGGATACTTCTTTATATACAGAGCATAGAGATAAATCCCCCGAAATGGCTCAATTACCGCCGCAAACGATCCATCGGGATCCCCAACTTTTGTACGTGTTGACTTGGATGGTGATGGAATAGCTCTACTGACCTGCTTAATAGCTACTGGATCCTGCTTCCGATCACTGCGGTGATGGTAGGTCTATTCGCTATTATCTCGTATGGCTAAGATCGTAAATTGACCAGGAGATAGATCTTAACTGGTGTCTTGCGATACTATGCTACCGTCCTTATGCAAACCGCTCCGAAGAAACTCGACGCGAAAGCCATGAAGGAGCAGCGAGCTCTAATGCACGGAATCGCACTGCGCAGTAACTTCCATGTATTATCAGAACCATCATTTCGTGTGCGACGGGACTACCTTATCAACGCCTACGAGTCCGGCGCGTTTCTGAAGGACCCTGAGCGACGTGGTCAGCCTCCGCCTAATCCGATGACTGATCCTGGTGCCATGGACGGCATGATGGGTATGATGAAGAACAACATGGCTATGATGATTCCAAACACGTTAATCATGAGCTGGATCAACGCCTTCTTTAGCGGCTTCGTTATCATCAAGCTCCCGTTCCCTATTACTATCAAGTTCAAGAGTATGCTGCAGGCTGGCGTCGCGACCAAGGAAATGGATCCCAGATGGATGTCGAGTATCAGTTGGTATTTCTTGTGTTACTTTGGTCTGCAATTTGTCTTCAACTTCTTGCTTGGCAATGAGAATGGTAAGGTGCCTATCGATTTCGCGACACCATCAAGCTAACCATGAACCCAGCCGCGAGTCAGATGGCCCAGCAGATGGCAGGAATGGGGCCTCAGAACCCTCAAATGTTCGGGCCTGGCGTTGATCCCGATAAGCAGTTCAAGACGGAGGCTGAGAACCTTGCCGTGGTAGAGCATTACTCGGTTTTGGATGGTGTAGAGGATCGATTGCTCGAGGGTATCAAGTCTAAATAAGAGGTCTAGGTAGCTAACCAGCCAGACCTAAATGCAAGTAGCAATTCCCAACAAAACGCCGTTCTGTGTAGTATGCAGCCCGATCAAACAGACACTTGCATGATTATTCCCACCATAGACAGACTCCGAGACCTTCTTTCATCATCGATCCCTTGATTCCGTAAGGTGACTGCCTTTTGGCTTTGTCGACTGCTTCTTGCTCCGTGTTGTCGGGTGTCTGGTCTTGCCACGTCTCATCAACTACCTGCAGGCGGACCATCTCATTCTTGTCGTACCACATGGGGTCGCTCTCAGGATCATACATCCACTTCCATGCTTTCTCATTATGATCGCTGGACAGTAGGTTAGTACGTAAGAGAAAGTTGGATCATGTTAATAGTACGTACAATTGTGTATCCTCAGGCAGCTCCTTGTAATCGATATGGATATCTTCAAAGAAGTCGGTACGGACTTGGAAATTCGTTAGTAACTCATTACTTCAGTTTTGCGATAAGTTTCATGGGAGTATGTAAAATCACATACTAGATATTCCGCTTGGATCCGCTTCGCTTATCCTCCCGAAAATGGTCTCGCCCTTGAAGGGTCTGAAGACAATCATGCGAAACTCGACTATTGTCCCCCAAGAGTTAGTCCTACCACCGTGAAGTTTTTATATTTGGAGAGAAATTGAAGAGGGAACATACCGTTGACATTCACCATACCGCTTCCATGTCCGATCAAACCCTCGGAAGCCCACAACAAATCATACATGCAGATACAGAGGCCTATTTTCTGGATCACTCTGTTTGAGTACTTGGCATTGATGCTGTCCTCTATGGCGATATGACTGGGTTTCTCAAAGTGATCGGGTCGGATCTGTACCAGATCGGCTATCTTTGTCTGGTGATTCCGTTAGTTATATGACTTAAGATCCGGTCTTTTCTGAAGCCGACTTACCAAGATGAACATCTTTGCGATGCAGGTTGATTGTTGCTGTTGTGAAAACTTCACTATGTGTATGAACTACCGTATATGAAATTATGGCTTTACACCCCACTATCGCAGAAGTTACTTTTTCTGTATTGATGAGAAGATGGGATCCATGCATCTCATGTGGGGGTCTGGTACCTAGGTAGGATAGCTGCATGTACCGAGGTACCTACTATGGAAGCTTCAGGTGCGGCTGAACCGCATCATATATCTTCCTGCGCCGGCGCTAATGAGTCACGACCACGGGGACCGGGGGTTCGAGGGACCTAGCGCTGCGCTAAAATTTAGATTGCGTTTCCATACAAAAATTCGACATCCTTGCAGGGGTGCAACTGTCCAAAATAGAACCACAATAACATTCACACAACATTCACACTTTCATCATCCGCCCACACCATTATCATTTCTCCAACTCTGCGTATCCCATCCGAATCTCAAAATTTCCTCTCTAAACACCTTTCTTCTGCCGACTTCTACTACCAACCATCTTCCATTCTTCTCACGTCAAGCCGCGTCATAATCTTTCTTGATATATTCAAGTCATTAGTCCAAAACTCGCGTCCAAGTCAGCAAGCCAGCTACCTCTACCGAGCGGTGAGGTCTCTTTGCATCTCGTTCTACAGTGATCGACTTGCGGTATGGTTTAATTTCTCTTCAGTCCGTATAGTTGTTTATCTTCTAATGTTTAGTTACCCAGCTATTTTTTAACTTTACTGCTGGAACTTGGACAGATTTCACAATGAGCAACTATCCCTACGCACCCCCTCCGCCAGCTCCCGCGGCTGCTTCTCCGACCCCCTACCCTCCGTATAACCAAGGCCCAGTGTATTCTCACTCACCTCGTGGCGGCCATTCCGGAACAACAACTGGGGGCAGAGGTCATAGTCACCATCAAGCGCCTGGCCGTAGCGAGTACGGGTCGTCCTATTATCAACAAGATTACGCTTCTCCTAGTGGTGGTCCGTATAACCCTCCTCAACCGACTAGTTACTGGCAGGGAACGCCCCCCGCGGCTCATGGTCATCCCAACGGCCCCTCACTTCCTCCTAATTACCCTCCTAGCTATGCACCTCAAGGATTCCACCCACAACCCAACCAGCCTTACCCTTATCCCACTCAGTCTTCTCGTCCGCCTTACGGCGCCGTGTACGGTCAAGCACCTAATGAGTACGCGCAACCTCCGCAACAGTGGAGTGATCAGAATCAGTCATTCCCTTCCTATTCAAGCCGTGGTGGACGCGGCGGATATTCGAGTGATCGAGGTGGTCCTCTCCGCAGCCCTTACCCTCCCACGCACCATCAACCAGCACCTCTCCCGCAGCCGTCATATGGGTATCCCCCAGCTACTGCCCCGCCGTTTTCTGGAACCCCCCCAACTCATTACGTATCGAGCAATAGAGGTCATGGCCGTGGCGGTCATCCTCACTCCAACAGAGGAGCTCATGTAATGAGCGGTGACCGCGGCGAGAAGTTTCGTCACCGTGACCAGAAACCTTATCAGTCAACGTTTCATCAGAAGTCTGATGCCGCTTCTGCCAAGAAGAAGAAGCGTAAGACAAACACACTGGGTCTTACCCCAGGAGAAGATGATTCTGATGATGGTGTCGACGAGGAGAAGCGCCTCGTTGAGCTACTTGGCGCAGATACTCCAGGGTAGGCTCTACTTCCACTTTCACTCTTCCTGTAGTTTGTACTAACGTTACTATTCTATAGCATTCCCGATGGTGATTTAGCGAAGTGGATAGCAGCGCGTAAAGCGAATTTCCCAACGAAAGCTCGTATTGCGCAGAAGAAGGAGGCAGGATTGCTGTCGACCTCAGCCACTAATACCAGTGATGGCAAGGAGCCTGCCACTACTCAGGTTGACCCTGTTGAGAAAGAAGCCGATCGCCTGCGGAAGAGACTGGCGAAGCTTGATCGCAAGATTGAGAAGCGTAAGCGGGCTCCTAATGATGAAGGTGACGAAATGCGGTCGGAGTCGTCGGATGACGAATCGGATGATGAGAAGCCGGAGACCTTGCCAACTGACAAGTCAGCTACTGGCTTCTTACCCCCACCGCCGATTACACGAGCTGACCCCTCGAACCACTGCAAGTACTACTCTACGGGAGGTATATGCGGTAAGAAGGGCAAGTGCCGTTTTGTTCACGATCCAGCTGTTCGTGAAGCTGCCCTTCAAGAACGAACGAGAAATGGAGGTCAGATGACTCTTAAGCAACGCCTCCTTTTAAATGACAAGGATCAAGACGATATGGAGGTTATTAAGACTATCGTGGACATGCGCTCCAACGGACGCCTACATGATCCTCAGAATTCACATACCCATGCCGACCAGCAAGCTAAAGAGAGAGTTGGTATTCCTGCTGTTTCTTCACTGCCTACCACGGGAGGAGAGGCCAATTTGCCTCCTAATCCTTATGCTCATCTCAAAAACCGCAAGCCCAACAAGAAACCAAATGACTGGTCCTCCGCCCACCAGCATCAAGGATGGCAACCTTCCAGTTACGGAGGTGCAGGTATGCCGCCTAAGTAGTCGCCGCCGTCATATTATTTTGGAGAGCATGACTTCTTCGCCCTTTCGGCTCTTCAGTTATTTTTAGTGCACAAAGCACAATGGTACTTATCAATGTGATGAGCTACACCGGTATGAGTGCTGCCATGTGGCACGCAACGACTTGTACGCATTTCGGGCTAGGTTCCCCCAAGGATTAGGGGAGACTATTCTAACACTGGTTCGACACACACTCCCTATTACCATGGCGAGACGTTCATCATTCTTGAGCGTACTTTCAACATAGTCCTCGCTTTCTTCGCCAACCTTGCCAAATAGTAGCAGGGATATATGGTTTTCCTTATCTTTTCTGGTTCCTTGTTTTCCTCAATTTTCCTCTCGACACAAGGACGCAAACAGACTCACACAGGGATAAAGATTGGCGCAGTTGCTCCTTTGTTCATCTCTTGACATCCCCCTGATTTGGTGAACAAGTTGCGTGATATATTTATAGTTCACCTAAAGGCCTATTGTCATGGTTCAGACTGGCTTTTGGATGGCGTTAGGGCATCGGCTGGGGTAAAGGCTTGCAAGGTCAAGCAAGAATGGCAAAAGTTTCAAAAGGAGTCGGCATAGAAGGCGCTCCGGACCTAGATTACTGACAAAGCGAGTAGATCAGGCACAAGCCTGGATATCCAGGCAAACTGTAAACTAATAATATGTGCCGTTACTATGATCTTCCGTAATTGTTTTATATGGATGGAGATGTGACTATCTCGGTTGGATTTAACGCGTATAGTCAATCTGTAGTACAAAGGTCAAGTTGGCATAAGGGTTCGTATTAACTTGGTTACCTCTCGCCTCCCTAGGTATGAGAAACTAATTGAGTTCTGCGAACAAACCATATAATGCATATAATCAACAATAGAAACTTAAATACAACTTCCTACTTGTATGTTAATGGCAAATATTTGATTTCTTCTAAGTGCTTTCATGACTACCTATCTACCCCCGATATCAGCATCTACTGGCTGGAATATCCATCAAACTCCGGACGCCATTTTAATGCATGATCTTTCGCATCGTCCATCCTCATTTTTCTTGATGAAAGTCCTAAAGTGGCTTGGCGCAAGTCCCATAACAGGACTATATATACCTAGGAATTTGGCATTTGGCCCGTAACCAAGATCATTGCCCTTTCTTCACGACCCTCGTGCTCGGGCTTCATTAAGTGAAACAGCACTAGACAGGAAGTTTCTGTGGCATTTCCATTCCCCCCCAGGTACCGTGAGGAGCTGGAGAATCTCCCTCCTACCCCCTTATCACCGATTCCTGGCCTATCCTTCCTCGGTAAATGGTGCACACTCAAATATGCATACCATACCATACCAGAATTAAACGAGCAAAACAGCGTTGACGCATCCATCGTTCTCGCAGTTGTTCGTGATCTGCGCGTACCGGCCCCAGGCGACCTTGCCTCCAGCCGTCACGAGCCCGAGCTCGGACACGTTGACCTCGATGATGGTACCTTTGCTTAGAACACCGAGCTGCGTGTACAGCGGCTGTTGCGGGTTCTTCTTGACGCTGATGATGGGCAGCTGGAGTGTGACACCTAGTTCTGGGTGCGTTACGTTGGCTTTCTTGTATCTGGGTGGGAATTAGTAAAGGGTAGCTTAAAAAGGAGGGGAGGATTGAGGGATAAGGTAGGGAAGAAAAGGAGGGGGGAAGGGGTATGAACGCACCGTAAACCCATAGGCCTGATAAACCTCTCGTATTTGACAGGCCGCCTCGTGAAATCGGGGCCGACGAAGGTAGGCTTGGTGACCATGCGCTTCCAGCTCTTCTTGTGTGTCTTCTTTCCCGTGTTGACGACCTTGAACATCTCCTCCTCGCTGATGCCGCGGACCTTGGGCAAGGGGACGGCGAACTTGGCGGCCTTCTCGGCGCGCTTGTTCTTGACGGCGCTGCTCAGGGCCTTGGCCTGCGTCGGGTTGGACCGGTCGAGCAGGTAGTTGGGCAGCGGGGTGTTGGGGTCGCTGGCGTCGGCAGATTTCACGTTGCGCTCCTCGTGCGCCTTGATCTGCTTGCGCATCTGGATCTTCTCCTTGTGCCGCTTCGCCTGGTGCAGCTTCGCTCGCAGGCCTCGCAGGTTCTGCGCGTCCTTGGACGCCTTGTGGCCTTCTCGCGCTTCGCGCTTCCGCATCCGCTCTTCGTGGTCCAGACGCCGGCCGTGCGTCTTGCGGAACCGCTCCATGTACTCGTTTTGAGGCTGTTCGTTCATTTGTTAGTATAGCATCGTGTATGGTGGGCATGGTAGGGGAATCTTACCATGATGAATAGATTGTGCCCTCGAGAGGGACTTCGGTACTATCTGGTAGAGTGCTTCAAGGTTCGGCGTGGTTCCCAAGACTCATAACCAGCAATCGGAGGAATTGGTTGTAGTTGGGAAGGTCCGCACTCGAGATGTCGTGGTGTCGGTTGTTCAAGCAGGTGAACAAAAAAGTTACAGCGGTGGTCGTTATCAAGCAGGGACCCGCCACTATCAAAATTTCTGCTTGGAGCTCCAGCCACACAAATTCAAGAGAGTACCCAAGCCACAATCCCTGCAGCTGCAGCGGAAAAACTCGGTCCCCACTTTAACTTTTCGAGTCTTCATCGACTTAGAAATATCACATTTATATCACATTTCGGAGCTCACCAGACGCTCTCATCGGCGACTCGAAGGGCTTCAATTCGACCAATTGGACACTAAGGATATACCACGCCCGTATTTCCTTACGTAGAGGAAGGAAAAAAGAGGCGGAATAATCAAAATGAGCCGCTCACTCCTACGCTCCGTCCTGGAGCTGCGCACACCCATAACGCGCCTACCGCCAACCTTCCTCCTCCCGATCCGATCCCGCGGGCTCACGACGACAACACAGAACACCGACCCGGCCATACCGCCCAGCGCGACGCCTACACGGACAACCGTCCCCCCCATAGCTCCTCCCAAGCCATCGCCACCACCCTCCACACCCCCGTCATCTCACTCCCCAGTATCTAAACCAGCAACATCTGCCTCGGTAGCTGAGCTCTTCCCACTGTTGCGCGCGCAGCCAGCGCACTATATCACCGTTCACATCCACGGGCGCCCGTACCTCGTGACTGAAGGCGACCGCGTGCGTCTTCCCTTCTTGATGCACGACGTAGTACCTGGAGACGTGCTGCGCTTAGACCGAGCATCGACGCTAGGATCCCGCGATTACACGCTTTTGGGTCAGCCGTTCATCGACTCGGGGCTATTCGAGTGCCGGGCCACTGTTCTGGGGGTTGAGAGCGAGCCGCTGCGTGTCAAGATCAAGACCAAGAGACGCAATCGAAAGAACAGACATGTCGCGAGTAAGCACCGGTATACGATTTTGAGGATCAGCGAGTTGAAGCTGCTTGGGCCGTCTTAGGGCGGTGGTGTGGTAGTAGACTTACTAAGAAGCCTCTCCTCCCTTTAGGGGTTGACCTTACAAGATGTGTCGGGATCGGCGGAGGTGGAGGTGAAGGAAAGGAGGATTGGATCACCATTCCACTACCTGGGTCATTGTGAATAGGCCATGCAGAGGTATCGTCCATAGGGGTTGGTCGATGATCGATGTCTCGTCTATATCATCTACAAGAATGGGCTTGGTCAGTACTGGCAGGCTCCATGTATAAAACAGAAATCGTAGTGAGAATTAGCAATGGACACCCTACGTGTGTGGTGTCAGTAGAATTGAACATATTTGTACCATACATATATCACATAAATATCAGCATGCGCTTATCTACCGCCATCCAAGTTTCATAGCACAAGACTTTTAATAAGGCGTAAATGATTGACGTGAATTCTCATTAGAAATATAAATTTTATACTCTCAAACGCCGCGAAACAAACGGCACACAACACAAAACGGTATCGCTAAAGCACCCGCCACACAACGGGACAGAAAACCCACCGACTATCCATCCGTTGCCGCGGGCTGTGTTTCTCTATGCCAATGCCAGAAGAAGCAGACACGAAAAGACACGCACACACACACCTCCCCCTTTCCCTAATCCTGAACTCCGTGGCTAATGTGAGCATGGGTAGAAGAACGTCAGGAACGGCACGATACCGCCTCCCTCCTCCTAGGATATATGATAGGATAGGGGGGGCTTTCGAAAAAGACAATAGAATCCAATATGGGATCATAATCCCGGTAATTATCCACCAATTCTTTATACAACAGGGAAGCCTTTTCTCTTTTTGTTCTCGTCATAAATCATCATGTTGTCGTGTTTTTTCCCTCTCTGGTTTGCGCCCGTGCTACCTCGAGTTCTCAGGCGAACCAGAGCCTCTCGAGCCAACTTCCCGACCCACGGCCTTCGCCACGCTACCCCAGTAAGCCTGGGGCCACACGCTCAGTGCCTCGGCCTCGGTGGGCATCCTCTCGCGGCAGCGCGTGACAACGCTCTGTATGATGCGGCCGAGCAGTTCCTCCGTGATCGGCAACGTACCCGCGGGGGCCTCAACGGGGAATAAGAACGGATCCGTCCTAGAGAGCAGCTCCTCGCATGTGGGGCGAAGATGTTGGTCGCGGGCGAGGCAACGCTTCATAGTCCTCAGCAGGGAAGGGGGCACGGGTGCACCGCCGATTCCCTTATCAGGGAATTGAATGTCGTACTGCCAGTTGATGATGGCGTGGCACCGCGCCATCTGGTTCTGGATGTGGCCGAAGGGCGGCGTGCCGTACACCATCTGGTACAGTATGCACCCCAAGCTCCAGATGTCGCTCGGCTTGCCAAGCTTCATGAGCTTGGAGCGAGGCGCGTTGGTGATGGAGCTGATGCGGTGGCCTGCGGCGTCTGTGGCGTTGGAGTCTATTAAACTCTCCGGGCTCATGTAGTTGGGCGTGCCGACCTGGGTCTCGCGGTGCACGTTGACGGTCTCATCGGTTTGGATGGCGTTTGCAATACCAAAGTCTATGAGCTTGAGACGGCCTTGTACTAACACGAAGTTGGCTGGTTTCAGATCCGAGTGTACGATGTCATGCGCGTGAACTGCTGCTAGACACTCGAGCATTTCCTGCCAGTAGTACCGCACGAAGGCCGGATCAAAGCGTGCGTTCTCGGGTGAGAAACGCAGACGCAGGAGCGTATTAAGATCCAGCTCACCCATTTCCATAAGCTAGATAGAAAAGAAAAGTTATTAGCTCATCACACTATACATCATAGAGCTTCAGGGATAATAGCGCATAGAACTTACCAGACTGAGGACCTGTTTCTCTTCGTTCATCTCATAGTCATATAGCGTGACAACCCGCTCTACGTTGGTCAACTTCTTGAGGAGGTCGATCTCACCCTTGTACCCCCGGACCGTGTTCTCGTCCGCGCCCTCAATAGAGACGCGTTTCAGCGCGAACATCTTACCGTTGTCGGCCGCCACGCGGTACACCTTCCCGCTTCCTCCGCGGCCGAGCGAGTCGAGTCTCGTGTAGCACTTGCCGTTTACTTTCATATAGTTCCGGCGTTTCGCGGCTCCGGCCGTGGTCGATGCGCCGGCGGCGGACGTGGCGGCGTCGAGGATGGACATCTTGGGGGGAGGCGCCGGGGCGGCCCTACGAGGCGTGTTCTGATTTAATGAGCTCAACGCCTTGCGCTCTGGTGAGGAGGGTCGTAAGGCGCTGCCACCCACCTCCGCAGCGCTCAAAGGACGAGCTGAAACCTTGGGTATTTCTTTCTCTAGGAAGCTTCCGACGGGGGGTTTGCTTCTCTTGAAGGTCGGCGGCGCCTCGTTCTCCTGATCATGTCTTGCAGGCAGCTCTGCCCGCGGAGGCGGAATTCGATAATGCGGTATAGGGATCTCGTCATGTTCGGGTGAAGTCTGCCGCGAGCGTGGGACTCGTCCGTCTTCTGCTGCAACGGATGAAAATTCCCTCCTATGGGATGATCTCGCAGCGGAGCTCTTAGAGCTCACAGGACTACCTGAGGCGAGACGGTCAGGCACATAATAAGATGATGCCAGATTATCTACTGGCTCGTAATCAATAGGGTCCCGAGGCTGTTGTCCATCAGGATCCTGGCTAGACTGAAGTGGTTCTCCTTCGTTCTCGGCATCTTCTTCGCTTTGTCTCCTTCGCCCTCGACGCGCCGGGCCGCTGAGAAAGCTGCCGGGAACCTTCCCTACTCTCTTGACGCGCACTGCGCTCTGTAATCCTATGTTTTCTTCATTGCGATTCCTGGATCCGTTAGAGCCTATCCTAGAGGCACTGCCTGGATTGGAAGCGCCTTGTTGTCGGGGGACGGTCTGAGGAGCTTCAGGAGCGTCATTTTCGTCTGATTGTACAGCGTGGGAATGGAACGATGACGCATGATCAATTGGTCTAGAAGAAACCGCCGATGAGCCCGAGCGACCCCTACTGCCCGATGATCCGACGGCGATTCTGACCACACGTCCCTGTTGAGCAGGAGTGTTTAAATCCTTGTCCTTGATCTCTGATGCGTTAGCCTTCTCTTCGGCGACACTATCAGCTCGGCTTGGAGGGCGATTCCCATTTCGCGAAGCACTAAGCGACGTTGATGTTGACCTCCTCTTTGCGGGTTTCACTTGAGAAGAACCAAGAGCGCTACTCGAGGCGGCGCTTAATCGAACAACCCTCTTTCTGACTGGACTGCTCTCTCTACTAGGTTGACTCCTGACAGGCGACGTTGGTCTTGATGATAACTGTGCGCTACTAGCACGAGTATGCCTCCTCTCCTCGCCAATTGATGCTACCGATGCACTAAGGACACTGCGTCTCTTGACGGGCTTATCTGACTCGGCATGCACCGGCGACGAGGGGCGGTGACTTTGATTTCGAGTTCTAAGAACGCGTCCATTATCCCGCTCCTGTTCTGCTCCCTCGTCATTAAGGAGAGCCTTGGTGAGAGCACTGAGCTTCATAGGCACAGGGATCTCGTCATCGGAACTGTCGTTTCCAGCATATTGCGATTTAGAGCCGTGGGCTGATAAGGGTGCTGGGTTCGATTCGGCGCGGCTAACTTGTGGTCTAGACGGAGCTCTCCTTAATCCTGATCTAAGAGATGATTTTCTCGTTACAGCACTCGAGTGTTGACTCGACACCGAGGGCGTTGGTGATGCGGACACCATTGTTATATAAACTGTTATTGTTGAATATCCCAACGCACGGCTAGCTATAGAATTGGAAACTAAGCAAGTGGTTAGAGCGCGTCGAATGAGCGAATTGGTATCCGTTGTCGTCGATTTAATGTATATTCTACGTGTCGAAGCGAGTCATGGTCCAAAATATTGTAGTCTAGTAGCAAGATTGGAGGAATGGGGGGCGCAATGCAAAAGTAATTGGCGCGTTCATACTAGGTTGGATGATGTTTCCGGGACTGTTCTGACTCCCTTGTTCAATTGACTTGGCGTTCTTTTCGTTTTTTTACTCGTTGCTAGGAGCAACCGTAGCATTCCAATTTCGGTAGCCAATCAGATGACGGTTAAGGGCTCCATATTTATTGACTGCATTAGATTTTATGCATTCTGCACAGAACATAATTCCACAAATACCCCTCCAAACTCGATGGCATGCGATTACTGTACAATCAGGGGTTTGAAAGGAATGCTAGCCTCCATACCTTTGGGGTCGTAAAGTGGAAAACTATTGGATCACGTAAGTCGATTCGGATCTAAAAGCATCGTTGCTCAATAATGCGCACTAAATTCCTCGCAGCAAACCACAGCTGTGGAACAGATCGGGTCGAATAACAATTCGAGTAGAGAGGGGGAAAAAAATTGCTCTCCATCAGAGCATTCTACGATCAAAGTTTGCTAATGAATCGGGTAGGTAATTTTCACAGTATGCATTCACCATGTTAATTAGAAGAGAGAGAAAACACACAACTCGGAGAAGTAGAGGACTGTATTTGCCTTAACCGTATCTAGATGTCCTAGTTCATCAAACGCAGACCATTCCACGCCGGGTACCATGCAAAACCACCACAGCCCATTTTCGCACCACTTCTCCAAAAACACATGACTTCGTTGTCGTAACCACGTGCGATATTCGCTTAGTCGAAAAGACCGAAGCCCATGTCCTCGTCGGACTCTTCCTTCTCTACAGTTTAATGTTAGCATATTTGAACTTAACCAAGTCAGAAAATGAGAGCGGTGGCATATCATACCTTCTTCCTTCTCTTCGGCCTTCTCCTCGGCAGCAGCAGCACCACCGGCAGCGGCACCGCCAGCAGCAGGGGCACCACCAGCACCACCAGAGGGAACGGAAGCGAGTTTGCTGGAACCCTCAGCGATCAACTGTAATATTGTGTCAGTATAAAATGTTCTCTCGCATGTTTCTAGATTTCGGAAAATCGAACCTCGTTGATGTCCTTGCCGTTGAGCTCAGAGAGGAGCTTCTCCAGACGCTCATCATCAGCCTCGATACCGACGGACTCGAGGACTTCCTTGACGTCGGAAGCAGAAGGGGAGGTGTTGCCGGCGAGGCCGAGGAGAAGGTAAGCTGCGAGGTGCTTCATTTTGCTTGTTTGTTCTGTCTGCGATGGTGCTTGGTTAGCTAGAGTTGGTTTCTTTCGCAAATGGTTCTTTGCGACCAGAATAGAGGGGTTCAAGACGGATGGTTGAATGCGCCGCGACGTCTCGATTTATGTGTCTGAATATTAAAGGTAAGTTGACTTACGAGATATGAGAAGAACACGAGAAATCAATCGATTTAACCGCGATTTTGGGCGGAGACTGAGCCTTCGAGTTCTGAGTGGGAGTTCGGTTTGACAAGGTCGAAGTTTGAAAATATGACTGTTCGGCCAGGAAAAGTTCCCTTAGATTTTCGGTGCACTTTGGAATTGGCTGTGGGTGGAATATAGAAGTGGGGACTCGGCTATCACCTGATTAGGGTCACCCTTGGATATACCGATCTTCCAATTAAAAGCCTTGTATCTACCCCACACTAAATGTGGCTTAACCTTCCAGCTGGCAGCCACTTGTCTCCCTCTAATGGCGAATTATAGCTTTGGGATGACGTAGCTCAGCCACATTACCGTTTAGTACAATCAGGCTCATGAAGAAGTAACTTCGTACTTGAACGATTTGTAGGAGCGGAACGGCACGAGACTTTCTTTTTGTCCAAACCTCTTATCACAACTGCTTTCACCCAACGCCCATCTCGACATCCGCATTCTTTGTCGCTTTGTCACCCGCCGCATTCGCTGGGCCTTGATGAATGATCCATGACCTTTCATTACTGGTATTAGTATCGACTTAAATCGATCAATCTGGCCAGATCCACGCTCGTTTTCAGGTCGCATCAAGTCTTGGAAGGGAACAGTCATCGCACATGACACAGCCCACCGCTTTATGACGCCTCAGGCACTCCATATGCTCCTGACGGCACTGAAACCAAGCTCTTAGAAGCTATTCTCTGTTTTCTAACAGACTGCAAATCTTATCACAATGCCTGTATGTTAAATTTTTGGCTTGTTCTCCATTGTTGTAACTTCGATTCTAACACCTTGCGCAAACAGATTGGCGATCTCCTCGCGGAGATTTCTGGTGGTAATCCGTCCACCGCACCCGCGCCGAAAACACCATCATCCTCCAGTCTCAAACGAAAAACAGAAGATGATTCACAAAGTGCGACGTCAGTCAAGCTTGCTAAATCACGTCAACAGGATGGCTCTATTTCAGCAACCAAGATCACTCGGGACGTAAAGGGAGATACCATCGACCGGACGAAGACTACAATCTCTACCTCCACAAGGCCTTCGTCTCTACCTCATCGCACAAATTCGCCAGCAACAAATGGCCGCTACGAACCCCCTGTGCCAAATGGCCAACGTACAACTACATCGTTCTCAAATGGTAGACCAACAATTGGATCACAATCCAACACATCCCAATCAAGACAGTTTACAAATGCCCCCCCAAAACCAAAGCTTAGTGCAAGCTCCCTCGCAGCCGCTTCCAAGGCGCCTCCTGCGAAATCATCTCCCACAACGCCGACTACTTCTGACCCGTCAAAGGCACCCAAGAAAGGGTCATATCAGGAGATTATGGAGCGAGCGAAAAAGGCTCAAGCAACAATGGGTAAAGTCGGCATGATCCAGCACAAGCCTATCGGGGACAGCAAGAAAGAACGATCTACAAAGACGGAACAAAGGCCTAGTGTGGTAAAAGGAAGGGATGGAAAGCCGTATCTTGGAAATGGCCGACCTTCTACCGCACCTCCTCGAGATGGATCTAGAGTCGCGATGGCAGTTCGCAGTGCAAGTCGGAATGGTGCTGCAAAGGATGTGAAAGGGAATGGCAAGTCAAGACCTAATTCTTCAGGGGGTGAAGCACCAGAGAAGAAGGTCAAGAAGTCGGCAACGGCCACCACTGGTTACACTGGAACTGCACGCCCTCGACCTGGAGCAGCGACAAGGAAGCCATCTTCGTCTAGTAGGAACGCTAGGCCCGGTGGACTGCTCGCACCCCCGAGACCAAGCCGAAAAGATCGATACGATGATGAGTACGACGACGACATGGACGATTTCATCGAATACGATGATGACGAGGAGCCTGATCCCCGAGGCTATGGATATGATTCTGATGCATCGAGTGACATGGAAGCCGGCCTATCAGATATTGACATAGAAGAACGAAGAGCCGAGATCCTAGCCCGTCAAGAGGACAAACGAGAGCAGGAGCTGGAGGAGAAGCTCAAGCGAGAGAAGGAAGAGCGGAAACGACGGCTCACTCAAGGCCGATGAATACGTTCTTCTGAGCCTACTCATCAGTAATAATAGCCGAGGCAGATGTTCATCATGATGGCAACTCCTTTACTCCCTATTCGGTTCGCTTTTACTGTTAAGACATAGTTCATGTAGATGGAAATTGCATGGAAGCCGGCGTTAGTGATTTTACACCCCCCTTGGCAAAACCTTGGGAGCAATGGCGTTCTTCAGCATACCCGTGTCAGAGTCATCGGAGATGGTGATGGGGTGGTTCTGTTATTTTCAGCATAGCACAGTCTTAGATGTTTAGCCTTCATAAGAAATTCTAGCACTGTATATTCTCTAGGGTCTCAATTATAGTTTGTTTAATACCCCTGTCTGTCTTACCTCGGGATCTGGTGCTGAAATTCACATGAGACACAACGGTTAGATCGTTATCACGCTTCCTGCTGTCTAAGATTCTAGTTCGAGACACTGTTGGCATATCACTCGAGCTAAAATTAACCTTAGTTCTCTAAGCATCGATATTCACGGTACTCTTTAACTTCTTCCTGCTTTCTAAACGCCTTTCCAACTCACCACAGTGAGCCCTACGTAGTGTCATTCTTAACCAAAACCAACCACAGCCATCATATAACAAAACAAGTTCCGTATTCGCAATGCTAATTACCATGCCCTCGCTCATCAAAAGCTGCATGTGTAATCGATCCCGATATCAGTGGTATATCATGATCTAAACAAAAGTGGGCAGACATGCCTATCGTGAGACCAATAGTATAACCATCTTTCTTCCCCATTGGGTTGAGTGCTATTGTGAATAAGCCTCCCGTGGGAGATTCTATTCGAAGACCAACTCTAGCTCAAGGTTTTGGCAAGTTGATTTTCAGTTCCAGACAAACTCCAGTTTCCTTCACTGGAGCAAGTATGAAATATATACCCGAAATAGCTGTTATTCTCCTTGACCGCCTGATCCTCAGCAAATCTGCAACAGTTTATTATTATATGGGTGCCATTATAGTGGCAAGGACATAATGGACAAGACAAACTGATTGAGTGGTATTTGATCAAAACTGTTCCGTATTAACGTCACGAAATCTCGCCTCCTCTTTCAATTTGAGGTGTATTCTTATTAGAAATCCCAAGCCATACATGGCATTTCCCATCTCTGCGTGGCGTCTATACCCCGGTTACGTAAGCCGAAAAGAAGGCCTTTATTTGGTAACATCAATTAATAGACAATATCTAAGCAAGGCTATAAATTCATTTGACTTGAAGAAAGCTTAATTTGTAGAAGTTTCTTAACAATAAGAGATAAGTGGTAAGAGCGTAAACCAAGTATCTTACACTAGTGTGTAGATAAGTAGGAAATCATGACTCTATACCTAGGTATGTTATAAAACCTCCCTAGGGGGTTTTAAGACAAGCTTATATTTTTGTTCATACAAGTATTAGCTAAGTCTGATTCACACAGACTCTTGCGAGGCTTTCTAGTGAGCTAAACACTAATGAATATCTAATCCTAATGCTAAAATCTCGTCTCTATGAAAAAGGATCACCGAATCTCTTTGATCGAACTTTCATATATATAGGTACTCTGATACGGCGTCAAGAAAGCTTGGGCTACTATAAGAGAAAGAGATTATCTAAGGTTACTTCATGGTACAGAGTAGAATGACCTGGAGTTATCCTGCCTATACAAAGGCTCTAGATTATAATATGGTATTTAAGTCACAGCTTGAGTCAACGAGATGCAGATAGGTTTACGTTTAAGGAGGTCCATGATTATTTGACAGCTCA
The DNA here is from genome assembly GCA_002120305.1 of Hypoxylon sp. CO27-5. Taxonomy (NCBI): domain Eukaryota; kingdom Fungi; phylum Ascomycota; class Sordariomycetes; order Xylariales; family Hypoxylaceae; genus Hypoxylon; species Hypoxylon sp. CO27-5. The sequence goes on along the minus strand of KZ112502.1, from coordinate 119,721 downwards.
ACGGGGTATCAGTAGTATTAGTTTTTATCCACGAAGAAGGTATGTAAACCACACTATGGTCCAAGTCTAGCCTGAGAGTGCAGCCCTATCGTCGTCTTACGTGTCGTTCTGAGATGCAAAACCATTTCCATCTCCATCTCCATCTCCGTGTCTCATATGTTCTCCCAGATCACGTAGGAGACTAAATACGTAACTGTCGATGATCGTCTCCGTGGGAACACCTGCCAGATAATTTCTATGGCGAAACTGCAATCTGGATCAAATGTACAACCACTGGCTTCTAAAGAAGTTTATCGACCGAGGGCTCTAGCAAAAGCAGTCTTACGAGACTACCCCAGACGACTGTTTCAAATTATTGGGCCCGACCTTCCTACATTCTGACCCGAAATAAGTATCGCAGACGGACTCGGGAGGTGTCGTAGACAACATATTCGTTATATAGAAGTGACGCGTTATGAATGCCTGAAAGAACTGGTTTGACGCTGACATCGGGCTAGGAAAATGTGTGGTCAGTAGATGAAATTATGCTAAGTTTGGTCTATACTTACCATTTGTACACCCTTCAATGACGGATGAATACATTCAGCATCCTTCCATCGGCCCGGAACTGTCATCCCCTGACCCCATGTCGACGAAAATCCAAATGCTCTTGCATCTTCGGCAGCCGTGTATGAAGCGTTAGTAAGCCCCTGGACTGGGTTTCCAAGCTCAACTTCGCATAGGAGAATAAGCGCATGCCCATTGCTGTTGCGTGGAACGCAGTAGTTGGCGGACTAAAACGAGATGTCAGCATTTATCCCTTGCATGCTGAAGCTCAAGGACTCACTTTGCTAGACATATCCGCGAAATATATGCCCTTCCCGAACACTGTTATGGGTTAGTATTTATCTGAGGTATTAAATAAAATTACACTACAAGAAGTAGTTTTGCCTAGGAAAGAAATGAAGGGGGATTGGAATATAGAAAAGTTAGGTTGACATACTGCAAATATGTTAGTTAAATCCTAGAAAGAGCAAAGGTGCAGGGGTACGTACCTATATCCTGATGATGGCGCTTCTCGAGGCGCGATACATAGGCCCTTCGAGAGGATCCCACCAAAATTGGTACAACGAGAGCCGTGCCAGAGGAGTCTTCTATTGAGGATAGCAGGATGTTCGGCTGCCATCTGATGCATCTCTTCCGATCGCTGGATCTTGAAGATCTGCGATACTTGATAGTTGGCAACATGAGTTGCTCCCCGTGTCTCCATTAGATAATCTCGCAGCTGAATGAACTCCTTACTCGTGTGGCTAAGTGGGATCATATGTTCCATTCCTAGGCTTCGAAACTGCCTGTCGAGTATATTGGTAGCCTCATCCTCCTTTGTGCTGTTCATGAGTAATGATGCATCCTTCATTCCCTCTAAGCTCTCGAGAAGTTCTATTTCTTTTTTGAGCATATCGTGATCTTGGATGACTGGTGGTCGCTCGTATCTGCCGAAGAAATGGGGAATGATGCTAAAATAGCAATTAGACAGTTGCTCGTTGATTGAGTCGTGGCTGCCTTTATATTGCGAAGAGAAGGACGATGGGTCATCGAAAAACGCTGATAAATCCTTCAACGCTTGAAATCCTCGGTTGATGGTGTTTTTACTTAAGTTTCCTAAAGGCAGTTTTCTGGCGTCATAATTCAACTCGCTCATGGTCGCGGCAAAATATTGATTGTTGAAGATTAGCTGCATCAGATCCTGAACTGGCTTGGATAATTTCGACTTTGATGCTTTGGCCTCGTCTTTTGCTGCACGATCTGTTGGGTCTTTTGTCTCTTCTTCATCCTCCGAGTTTGCTTCATACTAAAGGACTCGTAGTCAGCAACTGATATCATAAAAGGCTTTTCAGGTGGGTGTGGTTGAATATGTCTAGTCGAGGCTCGTTTTACGGACATGCAGTTATTGAACCGGTCCGACGGCACCCATTTGATCGAGAACGGCGAAGAAACATGAAATCTAAGGGCAGAAGAATACTCACACTTCTTTCCACGAAGGTGTACTTTCCAGCCTTGGGTGGTTTTGCACGCTCGGCCCACCAAAAACCGGTCTTCGAATGAAACTTCTTTTCAAATTCCCGGAGAGCGGAACTTAGAGTCCCGTCGAGCGTAAGGGCTTTCTTCGTGCCACATACGCCCACACGACCATATCGAGTCCAGCAAATGAAATGATTCTTGACATTCCGGAGTACCTAGAAGAACTAATTAGCATATTTGCTGAGTTCGGGCGTACTTAGATCATGGCTCATACCTGTAGTCGATAGAACTTATTGTGATTGTTGGCAGAATTGGCCTGATTGAGGGAAGCATCATAGATTACACCGTCGTCATCTATGTAGACTTCATAACCATTATCCTTCTGATATTCAGCGCCACGGTCAAGGGGGACTCTAAGGTCTAGAGACCTGGCAATTTGACCATCGACCGACTTTGGGGGCTCGGCTTCTTGTTCCTGGGATTCTGTCTTTGAGTATTTACTCCTCTTTGCAACATCGTCGGCGTCATCATCATCGGGAGGCTCGTGGGTTGCCTTTCGTTTTACGGGAAGGCGGACCGGCTTAGAATCATCAAAAGTGTATCCATTTTCGTCCATGCGATCACTAAGCCGAAGCGAGTCTTGAAGCCATTCCAGGGAGACAATAGGTATGTTTTTCTCCTGTGCATACCTTACCTTGCCTGTAGGCCTGTCGTAATTTGACTGATTCGTGATAATGTGAGTAGGTGGGGATTTAGATGTAATCCTTTTGACTAGAGTCGCGCCAAGAGGCCTCACGTAGATGTAGGCAATCTCGTCCTGAGTAAGCCGCTGTATTGGTCCGCTGACAACGATGACGCAGCCAGCCAAGGGCAGTGATGGTGATGAACTTGGTGCCATGCTTGGTACAGTGCTTTGTACCGTGCTTGATACCGTGCCTGGTGCAGCGCTTGGTGCCGTGCTTGGTGTCGCGCTCGATACCGTGCTGGGTGCCGTACCCATGGTGTGACGAAGAAGCCAATTCGAATAAGATGAGTCGCGACGCAGATGCTGGGTTGATAGTTAATGGAAAGAGAGAGTTGCACCTGGAGCGCTTGGTGATGGGGAGGGGATGTGAAAGTGAAATTCAGGGCTGTGGATTGTAGAAATGAAAATTTGAAAGAATGTGGGCTATTATATGTAATTCACCATCTTGTAGGAAACTCATGCCTAAGAGAAAGCAAAGACCATAAAGTCCACCGTCGCCAATGAGGCGCGTAGTAATGTGACTTCCCAAGGCAGCAGTGCCGTTGGCTTCAGCTTCCTCGCTTCCATGATGGACCTGGCGGAAACGCACATTAGCTAAACCTTATTACGTACTAAACAGTGTATATACTTTGAGTATGTTAAATTCGAAGGCCTACCGTGCAGGTATTACCAAGCACACACCTGGCTAATTATGCCACCCTCTCCAGACCAGTGTTTAAACTCAGGTACTTCATATCTCAGAGTCTGAGTGATTCAAATTGTCGCTCGTCGTGATAGAATGCTTAACCGAATTCCGCTAAATTAGGTAGCAAATTATCTCCTAGTTGCATATCTCTAATAAGTATATCTGTATTTTACGATACGTCATTGATCAAATATTACCATGAACACATAAATAAGCCGTCGATGTATAGCCTAGATACTACTATATATAATTCGCTTGAGGACATCAGCGTGTGAAATATCTATGTAGTGCACAGTACATACAATTTGATTACATGTAAATATCGACATGTTGATAATATCGTGTACTGGTTGTTGAAAAAATGCTTACGTAATACGAAGTCCATCATTGGCCTTACTAGAGTTGCAATTGCGGGCAGCATGAGGTCCATGTCCTTTTTCTACTATGGTACCTAGCAGCCTAGCTACATAGGTGCCTACAAATGTTGGCTCTTGGCGTGACGGGACAAGAACTAGTAAAGTCATCCAACACAGGTCAGCAAACCAACGAATTCACGGGGGAATGTAGCTCCCTGGAACCGATACCGGGTTCCGAGAAAAATAGCGAAAGCTTTGCAGTGCACCGGTCTTTCTCAAGACTGCCCAGGCAATTGCTCTAACGGCACCGATGATGATTGGCCAAAAATGGGGAATCGCTATAATAACCGGTCATGGATATTGCTCGTTTCGGAAAAGTCGTCCCCGAGATGCGTACCGATTTTTACGAGATATGTGGTTTTAGAGGTATTGCATCTTGTTCAGCCGCGATGGCGGAACACCTGCATACCTATGTATATGAGCGTGATCCGGCGCCGGGGGTCACCCTACTGATTCAACACCCGGAATCTGCGCCGGATTGTTGTGACTGCGATTGCCATTGTAGTTGTGAAAATGACAAGGCAACTTGAGATTGACCAGCACCCTGTATCGGATATTGAAAACACCGAAGAGAAAAAACGGCAAGATTTTGATATCATCGAGACAGAAAACCAGTTGCCGAATCAGGCCGTAGAGAGTGGGGTGGAAGGAGACGACGATGACGGCACAATTAAGCCAGGTCTACCATTTTCTAAGGCGAGATGTATTGCTTTAGTTGCGACCGTCACTGGCGCCAGCTTCTTGAATGTAGGAAACACCTTTATTTCACTCTCCGACGTGTCGTCACTGACCATGATCAGATTCTATCGATCCAGTCGGTCGTCATCATCCTGCCAACGATTGGCGAGGATCTGAGTATTCCTGAAAGTAGACTGCAATGGGTAGTATCCTCCTATGCTCTGACCTTCGGCTGCTTTCTGCTTCTTTGGGGTCGCATAGCCGACATCTACGGCAAACGCTCTATTTTCATTTTGGGAAGCGCTTTCGTTGCAGTGACCATGATCATCAACCCATTCATACCGAATGAGATAGGATTTAACCTGTTTCGGGGTCTACAAGGACTTGTGAGCTAATTGTTCGATTTTTACGACGTCTCAAGCACTTACGAACTCCTAGGGTGCTGCCGCCAATGTACCGACGGCTATTGGAATCTTGGGTGTGACGTTTCCGCCCAGCAAAGCAAAAAACTATGCCTTCAGCGCATATGGTACGTCTCGCGCAGCTTGCCCAGTGGTTTTTATTCTTACTAACATTGTGTCCAGCTGCTGGCGCACCTCTGGGTAGTGTTTTTGGGAATATAATCGGTGGTTTCATCGCCTCGTTTGCGAACTGGAGATGGGTATTTGGAGCCACTGGTGGACTTGCAATTGCTGTCACGCTTGCAGGCATCTTGTTCATCCCGCCACCCCCTCCCCATCTAGCGGGCAGGAAAGACGGTATCTCCTCGCTGAAATCTGTAGACTGGATCGGTGGCGCCCTTGTCACTGCTTCGATTCTTGCGCTACTCTTTGCCTTGGCGGAAGGCAACGTAGTAGGATGGAATACGGTCTGGATATACTTATTGATCGTCATTTCTCTGTTGCTTCTTGGTGTATTCGTCGCATGGCAATGGTATCAGGAGAAACACATGACGAGTAAGCCGCTTATGAAGGTCACCCTTTTTAAGAATGCCCGCTTTAGCGCTGCTATGGTGATTATGGCTTTGTTCTTCGGCTCCTTCAACGATATGCTGGTTTCTGCTACGTTCCTTTTCCAGGACTACCAGGATCTCGGCGCCCTGCAGACTACCCTCCGATTCATACCTACGGGCGTTTGTGGCGTCATCACTGCATTCGTCGTGAGCCACTTAATCTCACGCATACCTACTTGGATGTTACTTCTGTTTGGAAATCTAAGTGTATCTGTGTCATGTCTCCTATTCTCGATTCCTATTCCGCCTGACACTTCCTACTTCGCATATGGTTTCCCGGCCTTTGTCCTCTCGGTGATGGGCGCTGATATTACTTGGCCGAGCCTGACCCTCTTTACTTCTAAATCTCTGCCTCAGGAAGATCAAGCCTTGGGAGGCGCGCTCATCAATTCAATGGGGCAAATTGGGAGAGCTATCGGATTAGCTATCACTACCGCAATCCAGACAGCTGTGATGGCAAGGGACAGGGGAGTTCCAGTAGAAGAAGCAGGCAAAATCTTACCTTGGGAACCAGCGTCCTTGAACGGGTTGAGGGCGGGCATTTGGTTCAACTTCGCACTCGCGTTATGTTGCGCAATCGTCGTGGCTGTATATTTCCGGGGTACTGGTATTGTCGGCAAGATCGAGAAACCGCAGCAAACAGGCAGGACACTGCGCCAAGACGGCGAGGCACACTCGTAGATAGGCTGCCTCCCACACACCTCGGCGCAGCTTGAATTATAACTCACAATTTCAACGATAACATTATTGACTATATTGGCAGTTATGATATGAAGTTGTCACGATTGATACTACCTATGTGAATTCGGTGCTTTTTCTTGGACCGCGATAATCCCCCAATAGCTCTCCTTTAGGTACTACCTCATATTTTCTTATCTGTTATTTAATGGCCACCTATAATTCCACTAATTGAGGTTGGTGTTACACTGGTATCAGGTCGTAATTTGCCACTGTATTAGTATCAAAGTCCGGGAATTAAGATCGGCTTGTAAGTATTACTGGATTCAGCTAGATAATCGGTCTATACGATATGTACTAGGTAGTTACCCGAGTATTTATGAACTATTGTCATTCCTTCTCAGCCGGCCACAGCAACCATGAGATGACGACGAGTAACTTCATAGCAGCAGCAATCCACAGAACCCCCGCGGCGCCAACTGTGCTCCTAGCCAGTACCCCGCCGAGCACGGCGCCGATGAGCAGTAAGGTAGGTGCACCAACCCTGCGATTGCGCTCAGGGTTATGCGCCGCGAGCAATTCGGCGTCGGAGAACAAGTCGCAGTAAATACTAGTCAGGACCACACTCGTAAGCGCATTGTACTTCAGCGCACGGCTCGCGACGGCCTGTCCGCAGCTCTGGAAGGCGACGAGGGCGATGGGCACGAGGACCGGCCAGTCGATAGCCTCCTTCTTTTCCTCGCTAGAGGACTGCGGCCCGAAGCTCAGGATGGCGGCCGCGCCCGCGATAAACAGCATTTGTAGGGCGAAAGACGCGCAGAGCACCCAGCGTCGCTTGGGCGACGGCGATAGCACACGGTGGAAGGAGCTGAAGAATACGGACCCGATGCAGAAGCAGCCCAGCGAGGTCCCGGACTTGATCCACCGTGTTGATTCGTGGGGCGCGGCGATGCCGAGGCCGAAGTACACCGTGTTGCCTATTGTCGTGTTAATCGGTGGTGGTTTGGTAGCGTAGCGATTGATGTGATATATGACCAGACTAGTTTCAATGATAAATTACTGACCTGTTTGCATCGATACGAATGAGCCCCAAGTTGATATTGACGCGCTATCGAGTAGACCGGTGATGATGTAGCACGCGAGCAAGACTAAGTCAGCCCAGTCGCGACGCACATCCACCGTCATTCTCTTCCGCCATCCTACTGTCTTGGACGGCTGGTTTCCGCCCCTAATCAGTAACTGCTGCTCCTCTTCGCTAATAGTATTCGATCTCGAATTGGTAGTCGGCAGAGCGCCGTACCCGTTAGAAGGAGCCATTGGCTGTCGATCCAAGTAGCAGCACGAAGTCTACTGATTTTATTTTGTAATGATTGATAGTCTGAGTGGATTGGAAAGTATATTGAAAAAGTAAGATGAGATTGGACGAGAAAGGAAGATATCTAGGCCGTTTGTTGTTAAGGAGGCTGCTGCGGCCTCCCGGCACGCGCATCAAAGCCCCGATCGATGACGCACGTTAAGCTATTCAGGTGACGACGGTACCTCCATGAACTCAATAAAGGTAGGCAGATTTTAGATTTCCCCTCCCATACCTCTCATATCGGCATAGACAAGCTTCAAAAAGCCGCTCTTCTACTATTCGCGGAGTTGATACTCAATGATGATCGACGGGGGCAAGTGAGCGCTTCCGGGTAGAAGTCCTAGATAGGCAGGAATATCGGAGGGCTAGTGGCAGGTGTGGTTTCACTATGCAGCTGCAGGACAGCACAGTCAATCTAAGTGAAATGCTATCTACCATGGACGGAAATCTTGAGCCGAAGCTTTGACTCTGCAAATGTCCTGAATGGCAACAAAGACGCTTTTTTGACGTAATCGCGTTCGTTCATGTTTTTAGTTTATTATTTCATTGGTTTATCCACCTTTATACCTTGACCTAATGCAGATGTTTTAGCGTGATCTAGACTTGCCTCCCTACCCGAATCAGTGGGTAAAGGGAGGAGAAGCTTGGAGGTATGTAGGTAGGTAGTTGGGAAGTGGGAATAACGGGCGTTCTGTACATAGTGGAGGTTAGTACCTGGGTTGAGAATAGGTAGTTTCTGTCGGGGGTATTCCCATGCCCTGAAGCTTACCCCGGTAGCTCCCCCGGAAAGCTACATGCCCACTCTTCTCCGGCGCTTGTGCAGAGGATTCCAGGGCCTGGAATGCACTGAAGTGTGTCCATAGGCACGGTGGAGGTTCGGCATTTACTCGGTATTGAACCCGTTCCTGTAAGCAGATGTTACAGCTATCTTTTCCTTGCAATTGGACTAGGTTAGGAGCTTTCAACTATATGTGCCGGTAAACCGATAGCAAGCTCTCGATGGTGATTGCTTAATTATGACTGTGACGACATCCATCCCTCAACTTTCTGGGAAATATTTCCACGAAACTTCTTACTTTCTTTGTCCTTTCTCGTTGCTTATTTTCTTCAGTTGAGGTTCAATCGCCCTTAAGCTGATGTATCTTAGTTCTATCAACTAGTCACTTATAAGTGTAACCATCACTTATTCCCGAAAATGCAGCTTCAGAACCACCACGGGTTTTCCACATCGCAGCTTTTAGTCGCTGGTCTAGCATTGACCAATTTGGGCTTTGCGATCCCGGTAGAGGACAGCCCGCGCCAGTATCTTTTGGCCGGCCTTGATCTGCCCAAGAAATACAGCGAAAAATCGAAGTCGCCTTATACTCCTGGTTTCAGAGACCCCTATGATCGGGCCGTTGACGCTGTAGGCGACAGGCTTGATCCGCTTCCCTACCGTAATGGATTAGGCGCATCCGTTCTCGGCCCCTGGAACCGTGAGAGGTCTCGCCAGAGTCCGGATCTGGTGCGACCGCCCAGTACGGACCATGGAAATTTGCAGAATATGCGCTGGAGCTTCGCTGATTCCCATGTTCGTATCGAGGTAGGATATCGAAAGCAACCTTACCTTTTTATGTAGTAATCTGACCCGTTTGTAGGAAGGAGGATGGACGCGACAAACCACCGTCCGGGAATTGGGCACCAGTGTTGAGCTGGCCGCTGTAAACATGCGACTCGACACTGGAGTTATCCGTGAGCTACACTGGCACAAGGAGGCTGAGTGGGCATTTGTCCTTGATGGCCAGGTTCGTGTCACTGCAATTGACTACGAAGGCGGAAACTTCATCGATGACCTTAAAAGGGGTGACCTTTGGTACTTCCCGAGTGGCGTTCCCCACTCCCTTCAAGGGCTTGGTGAGAACGGAACTGAATTCCTTCTCATCTTTGATGATGGAAACTTCTCTGAGGAATCTACTTTCATCCTTTCCGACTGGCTGGGTATGTGTTGTAATGCCAAATAATATGGACTCTTTGAAGCTAACCTACCGCAAGCTCATACTCCAAAGTCGGTAATTTCAAAGAACTTTAATCTCGCCCCTGAAGTGTTTGCACACCTCCCTAAAGGAGAGAAGTACATCTTCCAGGGTTCCCAGCCGGGATCGATCGATGACGAGAAGCCAACGGGCAAGAATGTCAAGAAGTCCAAGCAGAATTTTGTTCACCGAATGCTCGATCAGGAGCCACATCTAACTAGCGGCGGCGAAGTTAGAATTACAGATTCTAAGAACTTCCCTGTCTCAAAAACTGTGGCAGCAGCCCACGTAATTATCCAGCCGGGTGCTTTACGTGAGATGCACTGGCACCCTAATGCCGACGAATGGAACTTCTTTTTGAAGGGTCGAGCCCGTGTCACCATCTTTGCCTCCGAAGGCACTGCTCGAACATTCGACTATGTTCCAGGCGACGTTGGTATTGTGCCGAGAAACATGGGCCACTTCGTCGAGAACATCGGAGACGAGCCGATCGAGATGCTCGAAGTCTTCCGTGCAGACGAGTTTAGAGACTTCTCCCTTTTTCAATGGATGGGTGAGACGCCAAAGAAAATGGTCGTCGACCACCTCTTCAAGGATGACCCGAAGAATGGTGAAATTTTCTGGAACAAGGTTAAGAACGCAGAGAAGGATGAGGTTACCCTTCCTGACTCTGACAATGTGGCAGAATCTGGGCAACGAGAGTTGTGAACGCTAGGTCTTTAATTTTCTATGTATGATCAATCTTTAGGAGGAATGTTGGATGTCAGTTCAATTTCAAAGTTTGGCTAGTCTGTACAGTATCGCAAAAGTTTGTGTCGAGAATATTATGGTGTCTGGATTCACATACTAAATTGTCCTCTTGTTCATAGTCGAGCGCGTATAACAACCCTTTATATCATCTCCCTACATATGCTTAAAGGTCCATGCTAAACAAAAACTCAATTTAAATAATTATTAAACCTGCAGAAATAATTATGATAGAAGTAGTTTTAGATTTCAATTATGGCATAGTTATATGAGAAGTTCTTATTAAGATATCGTACCACTGTCTACCTACCTAGGTAGATAGAAATGGCAAACCCTCTCTTCTGGCTCGTGCCAGTACCCACACTCAAATTCCAACATATCTTTCTCAACAACTGTATATCAAAGGGAAGATCCTCAATAGAATTGTTCTTAACGCCTTCGGCGTTTAGTGAAGCCTCGTCATCACCCAATTTACTTGCATACATCCACTTGGGATTATCTCACTCCACGTCAGCTGGGAACTAATAAATGCAATGAGATTTTCGGTCTTACTTGGAAAGCTTGTACCTGCCGATATGCGAGAAACTTACTCAGCTAAACATCTGGGGTATATAGATAAAATGAGAGATCTGCCGTGAAGTTCCGTGAGATGCCACAAGGTTCAACACGAGACCTACGGGCCGAAGATAGTGGAAATAACGAAGGGTGTCGTCGATCAAAGGCGAACACTAAAATCATTTAACGTCATATTCCAAGCTGAGGCTATTCTGACACGGTTCTTGGACGCCTGTTTGATTTCGCCTTGCACTTACCTGCCTACCTAGGACTGTTTATTCGGCGGGTTGGTTTCCGCCTGACCAGAGCTCGGACTCTGCACGGCATCTTGCATTGAATAGTCTAGACGATCATGATATAATTCTAGCGTTGAGTCCTCTGAGCATCGTATTTGACCTTACCCCTGGTTGATCTCTGATGATTCTTGCAACAGTAGATTAGTGAAACATTGTAGACCGCCGAGATATGTCCAGCAGACATCCCGTTTCCCCCGAAACGTAGGAGGGCTGAGAGGTTTCTCGATGCATGGATGGAGGATCTAAGCTGGGTAAGGACCGATATCATACAAGGATTCACTAGCCTGTCGCGGGGAAGCTGGGGGTTACTGGCTCTAGATTGAAGTCTTGATCTAGGACTATGCCCAAATTGATTTAGGTACCAAGGGGGCTAGTAAAACCTGATCCTTCTCCACGAGATGCTATACCCAAAGCTGCTGGAATTGTCGAGAAGAGGAATAGATGCTTTACATGTAGGCCAGGGGTAAGAGGTGGTGTTGAACGGCGACTGCCCATCTGATATTTCCAATAGCAAGATGATACTAGTGATATTCAGGGGTGATGACTAGTGCTGACAACGATTGCTCTCTAAACTTGTAATGTTAAATATAAAAGAGGGAGATATCCAATTGCGATCCATTCTGCTGTCTAGGTAGCTACCCTTCTACTATTCGTGGATTGTCTCCTTTGAAGCGACCCTCAACGCCTTCGGTGTCGAATCTTGCCTTGTGCGGTATAAGGTGAGACATCCAATCGCATTACTGTCCTGATCCAGACTCATAACGGTCACGCTACCTTTGGATTCTCCATTATACCTCTATTCCTGTAATCCACGATTTCAACCCCGCGAGGGTAGCATTTGACTGGAAGAAACCCCCGGCAAGCGCTTACGAATTCCGGATTACGGCACTACCGCATCCAGTATAAACAGAGCAATGATGTGGGGTTCCGTTGGGCGTAGCTGTATCACGGCATCACATACCGGTTTATATTGGTCAACCAGTTAGGAAAGTCGCTGCGGAGTCCAGTAAGGGAGCTAGGGGTAGCTGTGTTGCAATTGGCACTTTTTAGCCTATCAGCTTCCGTGCCGCTCATACCCTTCGCACAGATCGTCGATGTTTCTTCACTTTCACCGTTTTTGTTCTATTTTTGAGTCCTACCTAAATATGGACACTATTCGTCGCAAAAGTGAAGAATAATTACCATTTTCAGCATTATGATATAGAAAAAATGACCAGACTGATTCTATCACTTGGCACGAGCAGCAAGCGACATAAGTAGCAGGTCTTGTCCATGCAATGCGACCGTTACATTGAAAGCTTGGTACGTGTCAAGCTTCGAATTACCCTTGCAGCTGGCCCAGAGAGGAAAGTTTAAGAACCCAGTGGCGCTGCCCAAGTTGCTTGGCCGCATAATCGAACCAGAACTCACGGCAGTAGAAAAACAACCTGGTTATACGGCAACGCATAGAGAAACATGTTTCGTTTGCCTTGGCTGCGTTTCCACATGTGTCTTGCGCGTTCGTGCTCACGCACCACATAATCACCTTACAGGCATTGAAAATCCTCCGGCCTACAATCTTGGCCACGATCCAAGGACTCGGAATGCTTCCAAGACTCTGTAGAACCGCCAAGACATAAGAGCCAAGAGTATAGCCTGGCGACTTTTTAACTTCATATGATGTCGTCCGTGAACTATATACACCACCACATTTGTGTAACTGTGATTATTCACGGTTTCACAACTTACCGGTGTAGACGCTTTGGGAATCATCGGCGCTTTTTACCTAAAAGTAGAAGACTACTTAAATTCAGTCTCAGGTTAGGGGGCTAAATAATTGATTAATTTACGTTCCACAGATATCCTAATAATAAGACGATCACGTCCACGCTTATCATTGCCGGCTTATTTTTGCCGTAGAGGCCCGCTTGACGAGGCTCTTGAAGCTGGACTATAGACTTTCGTAAGCCCATTTTCATAAATTTAGTATAATTACAGTTTACATGTGTGATAGTGATACTAACCGTTGAAGTGAACCATGTATGTCAATATTGATTGGCTCGCTGAACTTGCTATTTCTATTTCAGAAGACACCTCCCTTGATATAATTACGTTGCTCCAACGTCCCACAGTCTATCTAGGTCTACCCCGCGTCCTTATATCGCCTCCTGGACGGCACTGGCACCCACAGACATGATCGGCCATAGTTTCTGGCACATAGGTGCATTTATCCTTGAAATGGCGCCTAATTCTATGCTCTAGATTCGCTCGTCCGGGTAGTTACATGAAAACGAAAACGGGAGAGAACTTCAGGTTCTTGAGGCGTAGACTGAACCCCGGGTGCCCGGGTGTTGTATTAGGTGTGATTTGATGCTGTACTGCCTCACGTAAACGTTTACATCACCGTGAAGAGGGTAAATCTTCAAGGAAATCCCTTCTCTGATGCCGACAGAGTGGCGAGAATGTGCCGAAGGAGGGTATGATTTCTCCAAATGCGATAGGTTATCCAAGTTGACAACATCGTCACTCCAATGATCAAGTGCCTTCATGGAACCTTCTGTTTATGGAAGCAACCCTCTGAGACCTTGTAACTTGGGCCTATGAGAACTAGCTCTCTATATACTAAGTCTAAAGTCTATATCAAGGACTATTTTGGATCAGCCTCACTAGCCAAGGCCATATTCTCAGTTTTAGTATCTCACAACTCACATTTCTGTCATGGAGCGACACGTAGAAGCTGTAAAAAAGGAGTTCAGAACGGACGTGACCCTCAACCGGGTTGCGAACTTCTCCCGCACCGCACCTAAGAAATTCCCATCGGCTGCTAGGCAGTATCTCCTCGATAAGCTTCCCATTATTCAGTGGCTCCCACGATACTCTCCGTCATGGATTCTTCAAGATTTTATGGCTGGCCTTACAGTTGGAGTCTTGCTCATTCCCCAGGGCCTAGCATACGCCAAGATCGCAACAATCCCAATCGAGAATGGACTTTACTCTTGTTGGGTTCCCGCTGCCGTGATGGTGTTTATGGGAACATCGAAAGGTGAGATACTCATAAAACAAAGCCAAAGACAGCAACATTGCAAGGATTACTAACTTCAATGATAGATCTATCGACGGGACCTACTTCAATTTTGGGTTTGCTAACCGCAGAAATCATTCGTGACCTGAAGAACGAATACACACCTACCGATATCTCGTCGGCTGTCGCTATGATGGTGGGCATCTGGTCTCTCCTCATAGGTTTGCTTGGTCTTGGTTTCCTTCTCGATTACGTCTCAATTCCTGTCCTTACTGGATTCATCTCAGCAACGGCTTTCGTTATCGGCATGGGTCAAGTTGGCTCACTTGTCGGACTGAGCAATGTTCCAGACGGCGCCTTCAACCAACTTGGCAACATCCTCAAACGCCTCCCGCACTGGGATGGACCAACCTGCGGTATCGGGTTCGGCACAATGCTTGTTCTCCTGGCTCTGGAAAAAATAGGCAAGAAATGGGGTAAAAAGCACTTCTCAATTAGGTATATGGCGAGTAGCAGGGCCATCATTGTGATGGTGATCTTCACCCTAATATCCTACCTTGTCAACAAAGACCGCGATGACTACCTCTGGGCACTCAGCCAAGTCAATACCCATGGGATCCAGCACCCGAAGGCCCCTGACGCTATCCTACTTTCAAAGGTTGTTGCGCGCTCAATTGCACCCCTGGTCGCGTGTACGCTCGAACATCAAGCCGTTGGCAAGGCATTCGCCCGCAGGAACCACTACGCCATTGACCAGACTCAGGAGTTCAACTACCTCGGTGTCACCAACATTATCAACTCATTCTTCGGTGTGATGCCGGTCGGCGGAGCCATATCTCGGACGGCTGTCAACTCGGAGTGTAATGTTAAGAGTCCTCTAAACGGTGCCATCACCGCAGGCTTCATCATCTTGACGCTCTACGTCTTCTCTCCGGCTCTCTACTGGTTGCCCAAGGCAACCTTGGCGGCAATCATTGTAAGTTTCCCATTCATCAGTGCTGAAAAGGTAACTTTCCTATAAGATAGTGATATATCACTGACACTGCCCTTTTCGCAATAGATCATGGCCGTAATCCACCTCTTCGGTCCACTCTCCCTAATCTGGCGATACTGGCGCATCTCCCTCGCCGACTTCATCGCATGCATGGTCGCCTTCTGGGTAACCATCTTCGTCTCAGCCGAAATCGGCATCGGCGCCGCAGCCGGATGGAGCGTCGCCTGGACGCTCCTGCGCTCCGCCTTCGTCACACCATCGATCCACGCCAGCAGCCCGTCCAACGGATCATCTGACTCGTCGAGCACATTCCAGCCGCTGGCGCGCGTCCCCACGGTCTCGACCCTAAACCAGCAGATCAGCGAGAACGAGGGCGGCCCCGCGCTCCCCGAGGACACGGTGGTGGTGCGCTTCGGGGACTCGCTGTTCTTCCCCAACGCAAATAGGAACAAGGTGGAGACGCTCGAGGCCATCCAGCTCGTGTACCCGTCGGTGCAGAGCCCGCGCTACAGCGTCGAGGCCGAGCGCAGCTGGAGCGTGGCCGCGGAGCGACGGCTCGCGCGGCTGCGCAACGAGCGCGGCGTCGTCATGCGCCAGATGCCGCTCGCCGTCGTGATCTGGGACTTCGGCATGGTGCCGTTTATCGACTCGACGGGTATCACGGCTTTGGCGGAGCTCAAGGACGATATTAGGAGGCAGCTTGGGTTTGGCGTGCAGATCAGGATCATCGGGATGACGAAGAGGGTGCGCCACCGGTTTGAGAGGGCGGGGTGGAAGCTCGCGGATGCGGATGGGCTGCAGGATGGTGGCGCGGATGTGTTGTATCCTTCTCTTGAGAGGGCGATTTGGGATGAGAGGGACCGTGATAGCTTGAAGGGTGTTAGTACTGAGAAGGCTTAAGCTTGTTGGAGATTGGAGTGATTTTGGGGTTCTTTTTTTGAGAGACATTCTTCTTATTGAGTATTGAGAAATCTACCTACCTAGGTATTGATTATCTAGAAGCACGTGCTAAGGATCGGGTTTCATCAGGTATTGGGGGAATTGAGCCGGGCCAGAGGCAGGGAGTGAGTTTGAGTTGCGTGCAGTCTTTTTGCAATTTGCTACGTAGGTACCTAGCTGATATTAAATCTGAGAAATCCAAATCTATGCCTACTTGGAAATATTTGGGAGAACATCGTAGCTTGTAGATAGGGGCTGCTACTACATAGTATTGGGACAACTATTGGCTCAGTACATAGTATGTGTACCTAATATACAGAAGAAAGAATTTACACTGCGTAGTAAATCCATTTCAAGGTTTGGTGGTCGTGAGCCATGAAGATTTGATACGTAGAGCGACTCATATTGTGTTAGCCGCAAATAACGAAGCAAAGTTGGTCAAACTCGGGTGTGAAATGTGTTATGAATCTACACACGCCCTTTCACGGAAACACTCAAGGTTTAAAGAATTATAAGTCAAAGGGGAATAATACCTTAACCATGCATGCATGGCTTCCTCATACCTAAAACCTTTCACTTTGTTATCTGGAGGGACATGCTCGGAATTTTAAAGATTAAAGCCAAACTCCAACGATACAAAATACTGAACATCTGAGAATCTTATCTTATTACATGTACCTTATCGATACGTGAAAATTCGGTAGAATTTCGGGGATCAAATTAGGGATATAGGTGTCTATTGCGGCACTTCAGCCATCAACCGAACAATATGCGATGTTCAAAAGCACCTTGGCGCAGTGGAAGCGCGCCGGGCTCATAACCCGGAGGTCCTCCGATCGAAACGGAGAGGTGCTATCGCATTCATCTTTTTAAGTTTTTCCTGTTATACTCCGGACTTTTTTTTTTCCCTTTCTTTTTCATTCTCCTCTCTCATTCGCCCGAGAGTTGTGGGATATATTTTAACCAGATGCAAAATTTATGTAATTATGATTGATTATATAAGGTGTGGCTAGCCTGGGTGGCTGTGTTTTAGTCAGCCGACAATACGAGACAGCTATTTCTTTTTCTAGGCTCTTTTCTTCATCCATCCTACCGGGCGCTTTTCATCGACACTCATTCAAGTTGCTTGGAATCTAGAAATATGTGTGGGATCCATGCAGTGATCTCCACGACTGCCATCCAAAGCATTTCTCCAGAACTGAAGAGCCTGTTATCGAATCGCGGTCCAGATCATTTTGGGCAATCTTATCGTGAGGTTGCTTTCGAGAATGGTGATTCGCTAATTCGTGTCAATTTCACTTCTACCGTGTTGGCTTTGCGAGGAGACCATATCGCAAGGCAGCCATTGGAATCATCCACCACCAGATCCGTTCTATGTTGGAACGGAGAAGCTTGGAGAATTGATGGCCAATCCATCCGCTGTAAAAACGATGGCGAGCTCATTTTAGCCAGACTCGAAGCACACAATGTGTCTTCGCCTGAGACTCGGGAGTCGCATGTTCTAAATGTTCTGCGCAACATTGATGGTCCCTTCGCATTTCTATATTATGACGCTCAGATCAAGCGCCTTTATTTCAGCCGAGACAGACTCGGACGACGATCACTCCTAATCAGTCAAGCAGAGGACGGTGACTCAATCTCATTCTCAAGCGTTGCAGACGTATCCGCTACTGGTTGGAAGGAAGTTGATGCAGACGGCATCTATTCCTTAGATCTGAATACGCGTCTAGCTACGCCTCATGGATTAAAGCTTGATGCTCGTGCTACGAGGCATGATTGGGTGTTATCTGCGGGAGACCACATGGTAAGTTCTGGATTAGAAAGGATAAAACTTTACGTGCGACCTTGCTATAAACTTATAATCACAGGTATCCAGCATCGGCGACTTCAATATGACGCTACCGCCATCGGACCATAAGTTAGATTTCAATTCATCATCAGTTGAGATGCTTAGACACTCGTTGTGTGAATCGCTCAAGCTGCGGGTATTGGACATCCCGGAACCACCAAGCCCGTTATCTGATGCCGACATTCGCGTCGCAGTTCTTTTCTCTGGCGGCCTCGACTGTACTGTTCTTGCTAGGCTGGCGCACGACTTAGTCCCCACAGATCAGGGGATAGATCTGATTAATGTTGCCTTTGAGAATCCGCGCCAAGCTTCAATAAACAAGACTCTGCCTCACCTGAACGCAGCAGATGTCTATGAAGCGTGCCCGGACAGGATGACGGGCCGCAAAGCTTTCGCTGAACTAAAATCCGCCTGCCCTGGTCGATGCTGGCGGTTTATAGCGGTATGTTCTTGGGCTGACTATATCGCGATAGATAACGAGCTGACCTGTTGATGCAGGTTAATGTTCCGTTTGAAGAGGCCATGAGTCATAAGTCTAGAATTGTTTCACTCTTATATCCCCACAACACGGAGATGGACCTCTCTATTGCTCTTGCACTCTACTTCGCTGCACGAGGTATAGGCAACTCCTATATACACAAGTGTGAATGGGAACCGGCTCCACCAAGCGTGACTTCACCCGCTAGAGTACTCTTATCCGGTCTTGGTGCAGATGAACTCTTCGGTGGTTATGCGCGACATGAGCAGGCCTTTAAAAATGGGGGATACCCCCGCCTCATTGATGAGTTGAAGTTAGATATTAGCCGTATCGGACAGAGGAATCTAGGCCGCGATGATCGAATCATGGCCCACTGGGGTAAGGAGGTACGCTTTCCTTACCTAGATGAAGAACTTGTCCGATTTGCCATCAATTCTCCAGTGTGGGAGAAGTGTGACTTTCAGAACCAGTTCCATCCAGCTGTCATTGACCCAGCCAAACGGGTACTTAGGCTTCTAGCTGACAAGCTTGGTCTTCCTGTCATTGCAAGGGAAAAGAAGAGAGCGGTAGGGTGATGCCTACGAGAGAAACACGGCGTGTAGCTAACAACTCATTAGATCCAATTCGGCTCAAGAACAGCAAAGATTGAAAGTTCCACTGGCCGACGACGGGGTACGGCGCCAATCACCTCAACATGACCTCCTTGATAGGCGAGAGAATCAAATAACCTAGAGTTAGGTGGTCTGGCGGTGATGATAAAATCAGATACTTCCGAGTTGGTACCACACTGCAATCGGTTCAAACCCCATCGTGTGTGTTTCTGCATTTGCAGTAACCCTCAAGGGATGTTTGTATCTTTCGATATGCTACCAGCAATGACGTCTAAAAGGCATGTCTGAGCCAGACCACTCTCTACTTGACATTTCATTAATGCATAAAATCTCAAGGCCAAAGCCAATATTGTATGAATATATATGCTCGTCGCGAAGCGCATTTTGCCTCAATTGGATCGATGATGTTCGTTTTATTCTCATTGCCGTGTCATCGGTATATTTTACGGCCGTGGTGAGATGTCAATGACACTCGGAACCCATCGCATACTTCCCTTAGGTAAATCTACCTAAAGTACTATTAGTACTTCGATGTACCCTCACGAAATGGATAGAATATAACTAGAACGAAAACATTAGGATATCTAGTGAGGCTACAAGAGCAGCAGTGCTTACAAGGGTCCTGTGCGCCTTGATGGTGAGATGACATCACGGCAATGCAATGCAATGCGGGGCTCTTGAACAATACAGATTTCGACGTCAATATTCAGTTGAAAGTACATGTATTTCTAACATTTGCAGAGGAAACATAGTAGTGGATTTAAAATATCGAAGAGACGATGCTTTTATTTATTTGCCTTTATTTCCTTTTGTCAGCGGCGCCGGCTGAAGCTGCTGAATACCAACCCACCGAACAGATTGTCATCTCGCCATCCGATTCACATCCGTTAGATTCAGATATGCCGGACGTGTATAGAGTTCAACATGAGTACGTCAAATAGACCAGACTACTTCTGGTTTCTTCCCAAATTCATCAGCAGTGCCTAATAGATCTTATTCTAGGTTGGAAAAGGCCGATATCTTTCCAACAGGTAAGTTTTATGCTAACGCCTCAGTTGAGACGTTCCTAAGTGAGAGACACCCCCTAGCTAACCAGACACAGTCATCGACAAGTTCCTCCCATCTTTTCTCCTAGATGCGGAATGGCCGTCTGGGGAACGTACAGAGCTGGGGAACACCGTGCCAGTTGGAAAGGTTCAGGACGAGCCCGCCATTATTGTACATCGTGGAAGCCAGAGCCACTCCGACACCTCGGGGAACAAGGGGAACTCCAACGTGACCTACACTATCACCATTACCGATCCGGACGCACCATCCAGGGATAACCCGAAGTGGTCCGAGTTCTGCCATTTCATCGCCACGGGCATCAAATTTCCCATATCAGAATCCTCCACTACCGTGAACTTGTCTGGCTTGGAGGATATCATGCCGTACAAGCCTCCTGGCCCGCCGCCAAAGACTGGAAAGCATAGATACGTGTTCCTACTATTTGCGCCTACGAATGGCACCACGGATCCTCTACACTTAACCAAGCCGGGAGATAGGAAGCACTGGGGTACGGGTAAGCAGCGGCATGGAGTGAGAGATTGGGCTAAAGAGAATGGGCTTGAGCCTGTTGGTACGTATTGCGCCCGCTTGACTTTCGGTACAAATGCTAACGTGTGAGTAGCAGCGAATTTTATCTATGCTCAGAATGAGAAGCAGTGATGCGTCTCATTTGATTTGATAGGTAAAGAAAATTGTTAGATTAAGTCTCCATTGATTTGTTTACGGCCCCTCTCAATTGAGCATGGTCTGTATTATAGCTCAGAGAATGAAATAATGACGTACTTTATTCATGTTTAACTGTTTCACACCACAACAACATTGATACATCCCCGTGAGAGCAGGTCCTAACGAGCGCAAAGTCTCTATCATAAGGAATAACAGTAGCACTTAAGATATTAGATCCCATCTCCTCAACCTTTCTTCTCCTTATTACTATTCCCTATTATAACCATATGGCTCCTCCCAAGAGTTCCGTGCTACCGCACTAGTAACGGCATCGTGACTAGAAAGTTCCGAGATCTGATGACTCTCAAGGGTCCCCGAATTCCAATTCGAACTTGACAGGCTCCTAGGTTCGTCACCGGACAGCTCGGACTTGCGAGCTGTGTTAGCTGCTAGCTCGGGTTTATACCCATACCACCCGGCGCTCGGTGGTTCAGGGGTAGCGACCGAGACGCTTTCGGGACTGGCTGTCTTCTCTCGCAACGCTTGTGCTGCGGCAGCTTCGTCGCCCTGTTGTGGCGTTCCATTTTTATGATCTGTTTCTGTTGCTGCGGCTGCGGCTGCGGCTGCTTTCGCCTTCTTGCGTTGCAGAATGAAGGCTAGGAAGATAAGGGCAGCTAATAGGGGAACGCCAAGACCAACTCCAACGCCGATACCTACTTTCGCACCAGATGATAGTCCTTGCGAAGTGCTTGCGATGGCTGTAGATGACGGCGTAGCTACTGAAGATGTCTCTGGGACGGAAGTCTGACCGCGAGTAGTCGAGCTCAACGTAGGGATTGCGGTTGGATTAAACGAGATAGTCCCCCCAGGGGTGGGGGGTAAGCTTCCAACCTCATCGAGAGTGGATTTCCCATTCGGATTCCGGATTAAGGGTCTCGAGTCGTTACACTTGCAGTCTGGTTCCTTCTGTATCGAGATCCAGTCCTTGTGTTTCGAACATCCCGACCATAAATCCACCTCGTCGCCTTCGCACCGCGCCATGGCAACATAAATCCACCTCGTCGCCTTCGCACCGCGCCATGGCAACATATTGTTGGTCGGGATAGTCGAACTTGTTAGTGCACTTGGCGGAACTAAAAGTTGTGTCGGTACATCCTGCGACGTATGTTACGACGTCTAAGATCTCGTGTTAGTTATGATCGCTTGATATGACGACATTGCAAAGTTGGAGACGTACACTGCTTATTCCAGCAGGCCGTAGATGAGAGACAGTAGTCGCCTGCGTAACAACAAGACTGTGGTCCCATGAGTGCAGCATTACCACAAGGTATGTATTTTGGGTCGGCGACCTGACCTGGCCCGAAGAAACAAGTGCCATTCGACACGTAGAGGTCTGTATCGTTCATATTGTTTGTCTTCTGCCCAAGGAAGGTCCTGAGTGAGGCTTAAGCTCTGTGGTCCGATGAGGGTGGAAGAGAACGACGGGAGGAGAAGGGAAGATCCCCACGGGGAATTTGAAGAATATGCCCCCGCTTCTCGGTTCGCGAGCCTCACACAAGGCGCTGTTGGTAGCCATGCCCCTACTATATCTTTTCACTGGTGTGGTTCATATCATCATACCCATGCATTTTAGCATCCTCAGTCTGCAGATCTTTTGATCTCTATGCGTTCCACTGCATTGATGAGTCCCTCTTCGACACGAAGATTGGCGGTCGTACATCAGACGTGCGGTCGAGAGGATCGGGAACACACATCAATCCTCTCGTACTGGCTCAACTCCCCAGCCTCACATTGTAGACCTCAATGGTATTGTAGCATTGGCCAAGAGCGGGACATAATATGCGTAAAGGATTGCCGCTTTCCATTGGCTCTGTAATCTTCTCATTGGAGCGGTCTCCAAGTCATTGACATTGAGGCTAACATGTTGCTGGCAAAAGGTGGATTCCTTCCACACAGTCTTCTTCAAGAAGCATGTAAGACGTTGGTGCAAGTAGTTTCTTGCATTTCCCAACGCAATGGTATCGGTTGTATGGGTGAATAGTGGTCACCTATCATTATGCAGTAAGAAGTCGATCTACCCCAGAAAGGGGGATAGAGATCGACTGGGACTTTCTTTTATGATGTTCCGGATGACTTGCTTATGCAAATCACTTACCCTTTTCTTCAACATAATCCGTGCAACCCTGTAAACTGAGACACGGGTAACGGCCTATTCTAATTGGTCCTTCGTACCCCCTCAAATTGTGTCTGCCTCCGACCGTGGGCTGTTGGGGATATAAATGTAATTTCTCGCGGCAGTGTTACATGTGACTAAGACCCTAGAGTTTCCCCGTCATTAAATATCTTTTCCGAGGGATTCCAATATATATTCGAAAATCAACGCGACGGATTAATCTTGCAGAGTCGTGACTATATAATAGATCAGTAGTCAATGCCAAGGTCGGTGGTCTAATCTACTCCGCACAACGCAATTACGAGCTGACACATAGCAACACAAGAAGACTAACGGTGGCTTCTTACCTACATGAACTATTCCTAAGACCGTCGCACAACTAGGAAATATCAGCCCTAGACAATACATGCTGCAAGTCTCGCGCGTTGAAGAATACCCTTCTTCCAAAACCTCCTTTAACCAAAACTCTTTGAAAAGATTCCATCTTATCCAGCCGTGACTATTGGAATCCAAACAAGCCAGTTCACACCTCACAAGAGCGACTCGATGTAGCGGTATCTTCCCAAAATCAAGCCAAGCACTGTTGCACAGATATCATGGGACCAGGAGACGGTATATATGCTTAGTCACATCAGAAATACCAACCCCTAAATTGGCCTTTAGAGCCCTCATCGCTATCTTCACTGATACTTGATAGAATACCTAGGAAAAGAGTAAAATCTTATATGTAAGTATTTTGTAAGAAATAACAAAGATGGGGCATGGGAGCTAATAGTAAAGATCCAGCAAGGGCGTCGATGTGCAATGAGTTCTGCTTTGCAGACCTCTGTCCAGTTTCTGTGTTTCAACCGCAGGGCCAAGTCATCACCAAGAATACTAAGGTTTAAAGGTAATATAGAGGAATTGGGCTGATGTTCAACAAACACAACCATTTCTCCTTTAGCAACAACTAGTACCCATTTTATCAGTATAATACAACAATCCCATATACTTCACGAATAATACACTTGTCAGATGCTTTACCTATAGGTGTTACCTGAGACATGGTAGACAAAGACGCGTTTTGCACCTATGTATACCACGACTATAGCCAGGTTAGGTAGCTTCCAGCTCTTTGCGGGACAACGTGTTTCTCCCCTTCGTGTGAGGTGCACCACATGACAGCACCACCAAAATTTCAGGTTGAAAGGAAAGCTAAGTAGCATAATTTATTAGACCTGGACATAATTCCCCGGGTCTCACAAGTTTGAGCTGGCCACATTACCTACTTCCTATTTAGACAACTTATGTACCTGATGATGACGCAACATGCATTGGCTTATCTGAGCAGAAAACCGCCATGACAGATAAGAGATGACTGAGGATGTCCCCTTGTTGCTTCCTGTTTATAGTTTCTGTCCTGTTGGTGTATGTCTGGAGGTATTACAAGAAATAGAAGCTCATTTGTGTATATCTTTAGGAGCCCAGCGCATATGTGTAAGGATTACGAAGCAGTTCAGCAGTTTGTGGAGATGGATTCTATTCTTTGACTGGCGGATGGCGAGGTAAAACTTAAGCCTAAACATCACATCATCAATGACTCCCAGCATTATTCAAGAAGTAACTTATACTAAACAATATTTGGGACTGTGTTCTAATCTCATATATACCTAGGTACATACATAATAAGGTAGCCAATATATTGAGTCTAAGAGTGAACTATTATCGAAATTCCAGTGGCTATATACATATAAGGATGTTAATCAAGGGGGATTTGTTGCCCTCCGTTAATTTAAATCAGGTAGCCTCCTTTCTTTCTTTATTTATTGATATTAAGTATAACTAACCTTTTATCTTGAGCATGGTAGAGATAGATGGCACTTCTGTAAGAGCTAACTGTTTGACAGACATGTCCCTCCTGTTCACAGGGCCAACTAAGCCTAATTTATGGCAGTGTACAAGGCGTTGGGCTCTTTGGAGTTCTATTTTTCAGAATGATAATACGTATAAGGCAACCAACGATATATGGACGTATACTTAGGAGGTATCTACGAGGTACCTACATTATATATACCAGGAATCTACCTAGGTATGTACACCAAGAGAATCATGTAATTTGATTGGCCCAATGTACAATTGTACCGCTACAATTATATGGTGTCATCCACTGTAGCCCCTGCGCTATGAGCACCATAGCACACCATCAATAAAAGTGGGTCTACAAATTACCTAATTGGGGATGTCGTCTATGGCATCGCGACGCTGGACGTCGGTCAAGCAACACTAGAGGAACATAAAGTAAAGAAATTCGCTAATTCTTAGGTTTGTGGTTCAGAGATACGTACACAGGTCCATCCTGTATTAGTGGTAGGTATTATTCCATTCTGCTGACGACATTATCCATTCACCACTTACACAATTATTAACTAACACCACACTCCTAAACAGACTGAAGACTCATGGGATAAGCCAGATTCAGATCAACAAATAAATATCAGCTCATCCTGTAAGCTTCATCTTAATCAAGCTGTTGTCAGCCTTTTCTAGAGAAATTTTATTTCACTAGGCCAACCCAGATCGCGCGAATTACGACTCAACGCGACCTTTGAATAATTCAACCACATACACTCTCTTGTCCTTAGCCAGACCTATCTTTCGCCCAACATGAGTTCAGCGAGATCTCTAAACCCTCTCAGTCCTTCCGAGCATGCGGCTTGGCTTTCCTCCTCTATTATTCCTACGCTTGCACAGCTACGTGAGGGAGCACGCCACGTAAGTACTCTTACCTCTTTGCTATTGGAATTTATTAATTTCATTCACCCTTTTTCATTCTTTCCTCCACTCCCTTTTCCCATAGTTGTTAAAGGAATCCTGGTCCATTAGCTAATTACGTACTTATGTGGGATAGAACGCAGACATGGCGACATTCAACCCTGGTTCCGACTTGCCTAGCGACTGTCATCCAACCGAAGGACTCCCGTCTGAGATTATTCTCAAAATTATGAGACAACTGCCAGATCACAAGTCTGTGATGAACTTCACGAAGGCTTCTCCCAAAGCATTTCGGGTATACAAGGCCCACCCAGGAGCCATTTTGAAAGAGCTTCTCTGCAGAGATCTCGGCAGTCTCCTACCAATTGCTGTGGCGCGACTTGAAGCATCCGAGGCTGAGTGGGCGCCGAAGAAGCCCTTGCAGATTACCGAGCCCTGTGTCGACTATGGCACAAAGCTTACCGGTTTCTGTCACCAATACCTAGCAGATCATGCGACGAAGCTATGCGTACATGATCCCTACTTCACTTTCGAGAGAGCTTCTGAGTTATGGTCATTCCATTCCACCGTCATGGCTTGGGTGAACACGTATGGTTGGGTTATCATGCATGAAACTTCCAGCATGGGTCATATGCATACCCCATACCACCGTCGCCTCGACCAAGTAGAGAGTTACCGGTTTCAGAAGATACTGTACGTGACCGAGCTTGCCAGTATTCTCCTTCCCATCAGATACGGCCAAGTCCAACCAGAGGATCGAGACAAGCTTTCAGAGGACTTTTGGCAACATTTTGCGCCGTGGGAGTTCTGCCAGTACTCTGAGATACAAATAGAATTCCAGAAGTTCTGCCGTAAGGGTAAGTATTGGTGTTCATGAGATTTATGCTACTGCCTAGGTACTGACTTTTGCAAGTGTTCGTAGATTCCAAATACTCGGATATGGTAACACAGCTCCGCCAAATCCCCGAACATCTACGTAGCTCGGCATCGTATGATTTAGGGCACATCACTAAGGTCCTTGCCTTTCACGCAGGTCTCGACGCTCTGAATGAAACAAGAACCGCAAAGAAGCGATTCGAGTTGTACAGAATGTGGCCGAAGCTCCTACGTATCACAGAGAATATTATAGAGCAGCCAGAGATTCTCCGTCGTGATCGTGGTAGGTATTTTCAGCATATGTCTCTAAACTGGCGCCAGCACGTCGCTGCTAAGTACAAGAACCTATGGCTAGACAAGATGGACAACGAAGATGGCTCGACGGTTTACTCAATCAACCTCGACCGCCTCACCGAGAAATTTAAGGACCTCGACGATGCTCCGCTCGGCGCCTGGCTTGAAGATATTCTGCAGTATACTGATCCTGACGCGATATTCGACATGCAGGTTCGCGACCGCCCCTACCATTTCCCTTTCTCCTCTTTCTGGAGCGGACGCCGTTGGGAGTCGGAGAACGTGAAGCTCAGACCGCCTATCTCTTCTGTGAAGCTAGCAGCCAAAGCTAACGTCCTAACAGAGGACAACCAGGTTATTCCTCGGCCGCAGAACCCATAATCTTCTACAGAGAACAGGGACAAAGTCTAAGGAGATATCTGAATGGGGAAGGGAGTCATAAATATGTATATTAGGAACGGTTACATTGAAAAGTCAGAACTCTAATGAAGGCTCGATCAGAGGTATGATGGTTGGAAGTTTGAGCCTGTTTGGAGGATGATTTCCGAGATGGTGGAGACAGAGGATAGTCCCATAGTCCCCTGTGTGTATGATAAAACCTTAATCGGATAGGTTTAGGCCGCTTCCTTCTCCCCTCCCTGCTGGGGTCCCGGCGGAGAATACGTATTAGGTCCGCATCGTGACGATACCGATGGTCATGTTTGATAGGATTCCGGGTCTAATAATGCGTTAGATAGATAATTCTATAAGTCAATTTCCACAATTACATGAATACTATTCATACACGTTCTTAAGTGACAAATGAAAAAAGATTTTTACTAAAATTCAGTATACCTCTACCCCCAAAACTAGCCATCTCCAAAGTAATACGTGCTGCGGCCATATAGTTGCCGTGCTCCTATGATACCCGTAATAATGTTCTGAGGAACTCGGTCAAGCCCCTTTCGATCGAAGCCGAGAGGGCTGCAAAGATGATCATATTCGACGAGGACGGCGGCGGACAATATTGAACGTCCGGTAAGACCTCCAACTCCTCGATTCCCTTAATGCGAGTCAGTTCGCTGATCCAGTCTAAGCTCTCGTGCTTAATATCATAGAGGAGTTTCAGGTCGGTAGCGGTGAATTCCTGAGGCCCTTCCCACGCGGTGCTAGGCCGCCCGCTTTGTAATACCAGCCGTAATTTCTTGATAGACCCGTGTTCCTGCAGGAAGCGGCACACATTCCGCCACTCGCCGCGGTCGTTGTCGTACGGTGGTACGGGGCCCCGCTTATACAGGGAGATTTCCCGGATCAGTTGGCGGCTTGGCGGTGTCAGGTCCGAGAGGAAGGGCTCCACAGCTTCGATGTGGCATCCGAAATCGAATGTGTGCGAGCCGTAGATTAGGTATGATGTTTCCTCGTATATCTTCTTATTGACTCGCATTATCGATGTGCAGAAGCTGACATCTTCGGTCTCAAGTCGATACGTCGTTTCGTAACAGCGACGGTGGAATGACCGCTCTAGCATATAATATCTGCTCCGAACTCTGTCCTCCGTCTTCGGTAGCTTGCCGGGTCCTGCGTTTTGAATTCTCAGTTGCTCATTGCCTCCATCGTCAAATAGGTAGGCGTATATTATCATCCGCACCTCTGCTGGCGCGCGCATTAATGGTGAATGTTCTTCCATTGTGTTACCACCTCTCCTGGAATAACTCTAATGATCCCTATTACCTAGTAGGGGATTGGGTTAGTTTTATATGTTTAAAATAGAAGTTCCTGGTGAAAAGAAAAAGAGAAAAAGGCGGTCGTAGAACAAAAAAACAAACAAAAAAAATATATATATTAAAATAGTAACCCTTGTCACGTTGGGACTGATTATTGCGTATCTGACCTACCGGGTTCTCAACTGGGGCCAACAAGGTCCTCTACCAGCACCGATGTCACCTATTGGGCCAACAACTACGAGTTATTACGAATCTGGCCAATCTATTATCTTAAGATCTGACATGTATGCTGCAAGGGATGCAGTAGTTGCTTGTCAGATTATAGTTGGTTATGCTGAGTCTTATGTAAGCACTTTGCTGACATCAGCAAGCCCCTTTCTTTTTTCCGATCTGCGAATGTTTACTAATCTCTATTTGACCGTCTAACAAAAAGAGTAAATGATTTGTACGCTTCGCTTCAAGTGATAAGCTGTTATTTTGGAACCAGCTTGACTCCCTTCTCTGGCCAATTCGCAAACTTCCCCCTTCACTAGAGCTAAATGCTTCTGCTGCCAGAGATATACAAGACGAGAATACGAGACCAAGGCGACGTGTTGGACTCGGGATATCACATTATGGAAGACACATTAATGAGACCTGGACAGTCACAGATTTCCCTTATTCATAACGTATAGGAACGAGAATCCTGGTTTGGATAGAGCTACTAGGCTATAGGTCACACCGACTATTCAAGCCTTTATTTTCGGCAATATACTCAATTGCCTTATTTACAAGGTGACTGAGCAAAACTTATACGAGGAGAGCAGAGAGTTAGATTCGTATATGTGGGTTCCGGAACTTGTTGGCTACCTACCTTATAGAGGCTCTTTGAGAAACCACTGGCTATCGTTGGGCCTGTTTTGCGTTGAGGCTTAGGTGGGGATATGCTTCCTCACCGCCAGCGAACCGGCGAAATCGACTCCGTAGGAGAAGTACAACGTTAATGCGGGAAGGATTAATAGAGAGACTTGCATCGCTCCACAACTTGTTCCAAGAGCCCAAGAATATCAGCCATAGAACGAGGAGTGGCTTGGTTAGAGAATGGGTCACGTTGGGCGTTTGGCTTACGCCACTGATCCCACCGCTCGATAATGGGAGGATATACGGGGATAACCAGGAGAAGCATCGCCCTGTCGTCAAATCGTCACGGATTATTTCTTGACAGATCACATAGAGTGGCGGGGATCGAGAATGGATTATAAGTTCGGAGCACAATGACGGGTAATTCGTCTCTTGATTAATGAAGTAGACCTCAAGAATGTTGGCGTACCTCACCAACATGAACAGAACTTTAGTAGTAGTATGACCGATGATGCCGAGTGGCGTTGTAGAACCCTCAGAGACAAGCCATCAATCTTGTGCTACCATAGTCCTTCCTTATGGCGCTCAAGTACCCCCAATTCCACGTCTCTCTGCTTACGACGCAACGCGCCTTAGCGCCGGGAACACCCATGGATGTCTCCTGAATGTCTTAGACAGAGACAAGGCTCTGCTTCTATGGTAGACCGAATAGCCCCTTAAACTTTCTCCCACTTGGAATTTTCTAGAATCATTAAGAGGTAGTTTTTCTGTAAGGCCCTTATGAATGTGATCTCAGAGGCTTCATTTGGCTTCTACTTAAAAAATAGAGTGAATCTAGCAGAGAATCCCAGGTGTCTAGGTGCCTACCTGTTGAACTTCTCGGATTATCAGCGGAAGAAAGAATGACTCCTTTTCGACTGGACTGGTTTAGCTAACCATTTGATTTCGAATGTGAGTGAGCTAGTAGGAAGACAGTACAAATACATCCGGGGCTCATGTTTAAGTATCTGCTCACGGTGTAGAGGCACCAAATCCTATAGTAAACCGTCGTGGCCTGTTGACTACATAACCTTTGGAAACGTAGCTAGAATATGAGGGGTCGGTCGTCGTTGTGATGCAGGCAATTGATTCTAGTGGTCAGAAAATATAGAAACATTCCGTCTTGGGTGGTAGGACAACATCTATCTCAAGGTACCTGAATCCTATATCTGAGGTTCGACTTGCTAGAGGCGCTAATCCGTTAGGAGGTCAGGATTATGATGGTATAGATACAGTAAGTTAGATACCCCGTTACGTACACCACATCTCCAGCGGGATAGTCTAGAGCTCCCTGCGCAGCAATATCTCTTGAAACTCCCTCCTTACCATTGTCTGCATTTCAACACCTTTAGGTACCCACTATGCGAGATGGTATATTCCGCGTTGGGCTCACCTTGACCTCTACCCTTTGGACGGATGCGCCCCGAATTTGGTGGCGGCTGTGGTTCGTTTATGTGAAGCCGCTAGAAGGCACCTCGTGGTCTTCTGTTAATTCCGCTGGGTTTTGATTCGTCCGAGCAGAACGCCTTATCTAGTACCAGCGCGTTGATTTAAGCCTGATCAGAATTCCTTCGCATGCAATGACGTCGGCCGATGGCTGTCTTCTAACCAGAACCAGTGGTTAGCGTCGTCCAATGTCCCGAAATGGTTGGGGATGCATGGGCCATTACTTCCACGACGGGCGCGGTTGCCAGGATATACGTGTGGGATGCTGCGCGGGAGCGGTAGATCGACCGATAGATAATAGCGGACTTTCGGATTTGCGTCGCCTGACTTTCAGCTGTGGCGTCCAATAACCAAGTCTTCAATCCTGAGCAGACGCGGTGGGCCAATAGTCGCGTGGCTCCAAGCGCATACGCATCGGACTAGTGGTACCCCCGAAAGCGGCTGAGCTTGGCTTGCATGTTCAGTAAGGCGCACTGATGGGCGACCAGCAAGGCAAACAGGTGATCCAAGCGGACATGATTCAAACGCGCAACCCAAGGAAGACGCGGAAACAAAAGATAAGGGAATGGAAAGGGGCGGTTAGAGGGGAGTAACGGCCATAGAAATACATAGCTACCTAATGTACCTCCATATGAGAGGGCTTCTCCCCCTATCCTATGTAAGTGATCTAAAACCATAGATCTCCGCAGTCTCAGATTCCGTTTCCTCTCCCCTTATTGCCATGTAAGTTGATCCTAAATACCGTCGCCATGTCTTTCAAGACGCTCATTCGCAAATTGTTTAGGACCACTATTATTATACGCATCGACACAATGTCAACTCGGGAGCATGAGGTTGTAGACTTGACGGTGCCTTCAAGAGAGCCATCTGTCGAACCCGAGCTAGCCTCATCAATTACCTTAACCGGAGTTGAGGCAGACGGTAGAGAGCTTGAGCGTTCCAGGACCTTGAGTCTATCAAGAGAAGACAATCCAGGGCATGAAAATCGGCCGGCCGAGGAAACTCCGGAGCTTCCGAGCCTGTCTGCAACGCCTAAAGGCAAAGAACCATACCGTTCTCCTTCGCCCGTGGTGGCGTCAACAAGCAGGGTTGAAATTGAAATTGTCGGGCCATCTAGGGTAACTACAAGGACAACCGAAGCTAGTAGTAGCACAACTGTCACAGAGCTTCCCACAACCCCGGAGAGAGCAGCAGCAGGTAGTAAAGCCAACGGTAGTTTATCGCCTCGCAAGCGTCGTCTTGGCTCTCCAGAATTCCTCGTCATCGTCAAAGAGGAACCTGACAATTGGGATAACTATGACAACCGTCCGCCATCTCCAATCGACAACTACCCCTCCATACTGAAGAATGAGGACGACGATGACGACGAATTAGTGTTTTCCCCTAAGAAACTCAGAAGCTCCCCAGACATCGACTCGTCCCCAATTCCTTTTGGCCGCTCCTCCGCTCCCTCTCCGCGCCCCCCTCAAGCGCCTGTCTACCACCCGGATTTTCCAGACCGCCCGGCACTCCGCTGTCCGAAGAAGAATCCGGAGCACCGCTTCATCGACCGCAGGTCGGCAAGGTCTAGCCGTAACAATGGTAGAGAGTACTTCATGTGCCCCAAAGTACGTATTATAATCACCTCCCTTCTCCTCTCCCCCTTTTCTCTAACCCGTAACCACCCGCCCACTAACACACGCCTTCCAAAACCCTAGTGCGCAGAGAACGGACATTTCGGAGGCTTTATATGCTGGGCGGACTCGCGACTCACGTGGGCCGAGGGCCGGAACGGCAAGTACCCGAACCAGCCGGGGTGGCCGAGATGCACGTGCGGAAAGCCTGCGCGAGAAGACATCGGGGGCGATACAGCAGAAAATCCCGACAAGCTATTCTATAAGTGTGCCACGAACAAGTGCCGTTTTTGGAAGCTTGACAGTTACGATCGACTGTCAGAAGAGGAGGTCAATATGTATGCTGGGAATCGAGTTTATTAGTTATAGGCATGATATTCTTTCTCAATCTTCCTTTTTTGTTTCCTTCCTTTCGTTGCTAGATTGGGTCCGTAGGCGAAGGTCTCTAAAGATATCAAGTTAGGTGTTACAAATAAGAATCTGAATGTTCTCGTTACTTTTTTTGAGCAATGCCTCATCGTCGAAACCTCAGTATGCTTAGTGAGCTAGCAGCGGGTTTCTGAAATAAATCTTGCGTAATTTGGGGGAATTTGCGCAAGCGTCAGGTTTTGCTCTAAACAGTTTCACAACAACGATGCTTTTTTAAGACCATTAGCGGGTCTTTTAAATATACTATCCGAGTCCAGCTTCCGAGCCGGCGCTCGGGCTATGTGACGATACCCTGAAAAAGTCTACGCGAAGATATAGGAGTCGAACACCCACATATACATTTAATACACCGACAAGCCTGCCAATAAACCCCTCGAACGCCGAGCAATGCATCCATGAAATCCACACGAAGCCTCTTAAATCTCGGGTAGTACTTCGAGTCCCCCATTATTCTAACAGCGCTTTAGCGGCCTTCGTTATAATATCCGCGGTTTTGTCGATGAGTTTTTGGGTCAACGACCAATCTTCTACTTCGATTGCGTCCCGGATAGCAGGGAAGTACGCCTCATCGTAGCCAGACCACAGCTGCGGGCCGAAGACAACATGCTTGAATTGTGTTCGGTTTGGAATCTAAAACGATCCGTTAGTATGAAATCACTGTACGTGGAAGACCACAAACTCACCCCGCCACCAAACTCCAAATCCAGCAGACCAGTCTCGAAGTTGGCCATGCGACTATTGTAGTCACCTCTCCTCTGACCCAACCCTACTGGTTCCCAGCCATTTGAAGATAGGACGCTTTGCTCCCAGCTCGATTCCCATTTCTCGAACTCCGAGACAGATTTCTCCACCTCGGTAATTGCGTCCTTGATGGGGTCTAGGTTGTATTTCTCGTTGACGCCCTTATCTTCGCCCCATTGCCATAGCTGGCCCAGATAACGACCTAGGGAAAGCGCATAGTTGCCCATATCGAAGGGTAATATCGGGCGGTCAGCTAGTTCGAGAATGAGAAGCCCAAGAACTTGGCCAAGCAGGTTATGGTAGATGAAGCCTGGGTCTCCGATATGGTCCATCCAGTCGAAGTTGTCGTATGAAGAGTGATAAGGGTGCGCAGCCCCGTCAAAGCGAATGTCGATAGAGCTAGTACCAACTATGTCCTGGAATGCGACGTAATCGCTACCAGCACCAAGACCTTCGAGCTCACCATTACGGTCATCCCATAACGCGCGTAGCGTAGCGTTAAAATTGGGATCGATGACTCTGTCAAGCACCTTGTACAGGACCTTACGGAACATGGGTGACGCAGCGGCATGGAACTCCTGGCCGGAAACAGCGGTGTCGAGATTGATGTAAGCGAAGCCGTTCTTCAATAAAGCGTCCATGTTCTTCTCGACGAACTCGGTACTGCCAATCAAGTTGTACTCCTCAGCATCCCAACTCATAAACTCAATTGTGCGAAGGGGACGCCAGCCCCTACCCAGGAGATCGCCGAATATGCGCGCGACTTCCAGCATCACAGCAGTTCCCGAATTAGGATCGGTTGCGCCGAAGGCCCAAGCATCGCGGTGGTTACCGATGATTATTGATTTCTCGTTTTGCTCAACACCAACGATTTTACCATAGATGTTCCAGATTTTTTGCCGGTCGTTCTCGTCTTGCTCGTTCTTTAGTCGCACAACCGGCGATGAGGAATTCCCCGACCACCACTCGACGTCGGGTACACCGCCGTGCCAGTCATCTGGGCAAGGCTCACCGAAGCCCTTGATATGCTGGAGAAGCACCTGTGCATCCCGCCAAGCAAGTGGTATACTCGGAATTTTGACGAGACCATTTGCCTTCTCCTTTTCCACCCGAGGTTTGCCCTCGTTGCTTTCCCAACCAGGCGTAAGTACGTCACCTACCACCCAACTCATTAGACTAACCGCTCCTCGTTGGACACCATCGGCAGGCATATATCGTCCATTCGGTGCTGGGTCCCCTTTCAAGAAGCCGTCATCCGCGGGGTCGCTGTATATGATGCATCCAGCAAACCCAGCCAACTCCGCGGCCTTGACCTTTAGAGCCCGGTCTCCTTGAGTACCATAATAGCGTACGAGCGCAATCGCGCCTTTCGTGTCAATCCCCTTATCGGCCAACCTCTTAAAGTCCTCTCTCGATCCATAGTTAGCATAGATTAGTGGCCCTCTTACGTCGCCCGCTTTCGAATGACCGTGGAATACAAAAGTCTGATGGCCCGCCGTCTCCCCGCCCACATCCTCCTCTTCAAGAGCAGCCGTCCACGTAGCCTCTATTCCGTCCTCGGACATGATCTGGACAGCCCTACCGCCTGGTTTCGGATAATTCAGGTACACGTAGTATTCGTCCACCGTCACATCCTCCAAGCCATAATTCATGAAGTCGTTCCGCACGTCCATCGCGAGCGCGAAGTCGCCCTCGGTCCCCGCGATGTGCGCGTAGCTCGTAAAGTGCCTCAACGTGTTCCTCATGGTCTCTGAGTTGATTTCGGACTGTACGTACTGCCGCACGGCCTCGGGGTCGAACATGTGGCCACCGATGCGCCTCGTCATATTTGTGAAGAGGTCGCTCATGAATAGAATATATAGGAAGCCTAGGATAAGGAAAACGGCAATTAACCTGCCGACAAGAAGTATAGCTGCAGCGCTGTTGAAACTGGGCCATCTGAACCTCCTCCTCGTTTCGTCCGGCTCCGTCTCTTCGTCGTTCGTCGCGTCGCTTTGGCGAGGTAGTCGAACGGTGAACCGAGGGAGCCGCCAGCGCCATTGCCATTTCCACTGCGGGAGCGAGGATGCTATCCGTTTCCTCCATGATGACGATGATCTAGAGCTCGAGCTATCCAACGGATCTTCTACTTCCAGCTCCTGCATCTCGCGCCGAACACGCGCTTCCTCTCCATCATCGCTTTCGTCATCCTCGAGAGTCCATTGCGATCCTTCGTCGTCTGATTCCACGTACGGGGCCTGGTATCCGTTGGGCGCACGCCTCGATGAATCTGTCTGCCTAGTTCGTGAGAAAAGGAGTGATTGTGCCTCGGTCTCATGGTCGGGTCTCGTATCTATTGGCGAGGCAGGCGGCGGCCAGTCGGGTCCGGAAGATGAAGGATGGCTGCGGGTGGCTTCATCGTAGGTGGGTATTGGTGGCGGCGGTATGTACTGGGATTTTTCGGAAGGCATCTTGGTTGTACAACGTCATTGATGTGTTACAGTAGATGATAATTTGAGAAAGTTTCTTAATGGAATCCGTTGGGCGAATGTAGAGACATTTGATTGTTGGTGGAAATATTTAAAACGAGTGATTACGATTCGAGACACGATAAAGGAGTGGAAGCGATATGAAGTTACAAAGTGCAATTAAGGGAACAAGACACGCATATGTCCGAATACCACAAAGGTGGTCATTGAAAGAGAAGAAACCTAGGATACTTTTGTTATTAGGGTATCATCAAACATGAGGTTAAAAGTTAAAGTTATCGGATTGAGATGTCTCGAATGGAGATCTGGATTCGAGTCTTGAAGCATTGGCAAGTTTCCAGGCGGAGCCCATTGCGGGCAGCTGGGAAAAATGGATCCATTATCCTTAGTCATCCATCCCCAGCACTGCCACACTCAGGGGTGGTCTTGTCTTAATCACCACTCAAGTACACAGGTACCTACCTCTATACCACCTAAACTACATAGACTAATTCAGCCAAGTTGCCAAGTTCACCCAAGAAGCAAGACTATCAATTTGAGATGAAGGACATTGGATGGAATTAATATGTAGAAACGCATCCTGCATCGCATAGTCAAAAGACCGGTATCTGCGAAGCCGGCTTCTTTTACGAACTCGTACAAGAGGGCCGAGCCCATTGGCACTAACTAACGCATCTCTCAAAAAGGACGCCGAGACTCCTGCGAGAAGCCAACGCATCCTTCCACGCACCCGTCAACAATATACATATGTACATGGTAATCTCTAACTAAAAGGGTAGCCACAGTGGCACTATCTTTCTCTACAAAGGCTCCAGCTCTTCACCCTTGGCTCAATTTTCCTCGCTACCTAGGAGGTAGGTAAACTCTTGCATACCGAAGTGGAAAGGCGTCGATGACACCATACGACTGCTTTCCAGACCCTTAGAAGTATCATCATTTTGGTGGTGGTTGGAGGACAACCCCTTCGTACTGTCTAGATGCGATATTATCTAGAGTGTGCTTGAAATGGCGCCTGCTGCTTTCAATGCTCGCCGAATCCTGCTGGTTCGTGCTCAAGTTCGAATGAATGAGCTCAATCAAGCCATTGATGTATTTTGTGGTGACCTTGGACAGTAAGTTTAGCAATAGCCCAAAACAAAGACGAGAGTTGTCTTACCGATTCGTTTTGCTGGTCAAAGTAATACACATAGCGATCCAGAATCTCAACGAATAGCTCAATCGATGTCGCTTGCTCCATGCAGGAGTCAGCAACACGTAAAGCTCGCTGCAGGCACTCCAATACTCGCTTTCCATCGCGGTAGAGCTGCAAAAAAGGTCAGTTTCACTATCATGCAAGCTAACGTTACTCACAAAACTTACACCTTCGTCCGATTCGTCGATAGCGGCAATCGGTGTTGCCCACCATAAGTGACTTGCTAGATACACCGCCCTACACTGGTCCGGCTTACGTAGAAGCTTGCTGCCATGCAGGGCGCACTTCGTGATAAGAGTATCATAGTTCTCTTTACCGAAGTTCCTCGTCTGGTGCAACGCACCGGCAATAACACACACTGCTTGGAATTGAGCCTTCGAATCGGAAATAGCTTCTTCATAGACTGTAAAAGCCTGCGCGAAGAACTCGTATGCAACCTCCTCAAAGCTCGTCATGTCGGCAGTCTGGCCGCAAGCACAGAATAATCGTAGTGAAAGTTCAGCAGCACCCGAACCATTGACTCTTGTATAGATGCTAGAAATCGCTGAGTGCAAGAATTTATATAGTGCACTTAGCTGCGTTTCCCAATTATCGTCATAGTGCTCTCTAGCCTTAAAGCGACGTGCTAGCTTCATGCCTGCAGTAATCAGGGGGGGCGTCGTCGTGCGAATCCTCTCATTTCCTTCAGCGAAGGCCTTGCGCACCATCTGGAGAAGGCGGAATTGGGTATCATTGTTTTCGCCATCGAGCAAGTGAATAATCCGAGCCAGCCAACCCTGCTCTTCCATCGTTTCGTCTGTCTCTAGAGCTCTTCGTTGTGGGCCGCCAGGATATCCGGCAGGAGGCTGTGAACCTTCCTTAATTAGTACTTTAAGGATTTCTAGCACATTTTCGAGCTGAGTAGTGGTAGATATCTTGGTTTGATTCCGTAGGAGGGTCCTTGCAACCTCGCCAGCAACGGCCCTTCTAGTCGGGTAAGTTTGGGATTGGAAGAGGGGAACATAAGTAGGAAGAGATAGCGCTGTGAAGATGGAAACATATCGCTTGAGAGGAGCCTGCAGTAGTGCGAGCAAACTCTGCTGCGCCGGCGGTGAATGAAGATCGGCACTGTTAGAATGCTCTTTAACCTTCCGGTTCGCATACTCGAGTATCTGGTCGACATAGTCAAGTCGGCCAGGGTATATGTTTAAGGCTAGGTTGGTCAGGGAGACCAGCAAGGCAATTGTGTCCTGGATAGGGAGATGTTGCGCATTAACAAGATTGTTGACTTGATCAAAGAAGACTTCATAAAGCTTGACATTAGGGGGGATTCCGCGCTGCTTCTTAGTCGCTCCGGGAGACTCATCCTCCTCTTTGTCAACCGCTGTTGCTTCGGTATCTGCAATTGATGCAGCAGGTTCAGATTCTGCTGTGGCATGGGTCTCTGTATACTCTGCAGGGCCACCGTTGGCATGATCTCCATTCGTATCTGTAGACTCCCCGTCGGGTGCTGGCTTTGCTTCTTGCTGTTCTTTCCCTAATCGGACCTTCTCAAGAAGGTTCGCCAACGCTTCCTCTTCTAGCTTCGCCCTGTCTTCCCCAATTTCTTCCTGTGATTCCCGTTCAGCGTAGGCAGACAATCTGTCCATCAAGCCAATGACAATAGCCTTGACGTTGACGTGAGGATTTAGCCGTGACACCGCACCCAGGAATTGGTCCAGAGTATGCAGGTGGAATTCGTCCGGGAAAACCTGAGTGATAATCTCCAAGAGATATTCCTGGGCCAGGACGTCACGGCATTGCACCACTTGCTCAAGCAAGGGGCCTAGAATACCGTTCTTGTAGGCTTCGAGGTCCACCAATTGACTCAACCGTACAATATTGCTGCCCACTAGAAGTTGTAGCTCCTTGCGCTCCCTAGTCCTCTGCTCCCGCTCCCGCGAATGGCCTTGATGCTGCAATCGTACCCACAGTTTGTTCATTTCGACGAAATTGGTAAGGATGAAATTGATCGAATCCTGGAGATTTCCTTCGGGACCGTCGCTATCGCCGGTGGGCAGGTAGTCCCTAGCTTGTCCAGACAAGTAGTAGCGCAGAAATAGACCACGAATTGGATGCTGGACACCACGGCTCATATCCATCATGTCCTTCATCAACTCTTTCACTGGTGCTTCGGGTATAGACATGTACGCCGTACCGACAGTTATCATGAGATATAAACGCGGAATGATGTTGCCAGCATATTGAACCAGCTCGTAGAGGTCGGCGAGATGATTATGGGGGTGATTCTCCCGAAGGTGCATTGATAGGTATCGCAGGGCATCGAAGACGGCCATGTATAGCTCGTAGTACTGCTTCGGACCCAAGCTGCTCGTCCGCAGCTCAGCGACCAAGGTAGAGCTTCATAATCCATAGTTAGCCAACTACTAAAACAATGGAAGCTTGGCAGACGGCAAGCTCTCCACCAATTAGTTTCTATTAACACTTACCAACACTTCAGAGCATCCATAAGCTTTCCAGGAGTGTCCAGACATTTGCGCATCAATGCGGTCTGCTGGCGCACGGCAATCAAGGCATCTTCCAGGAGTCTCGCCTGGTCCTCAGGCGGAGCAGGAGTTGTAGACATTTTCGGGCGTGGGCGTTGCGTCGACGATAATAACTGAGTCTATAGGAGAAAGTATACCTTAAGAAGCTCAATAATATCTAGAACAAGTCATTGGATCGCCTTTTGTTGAAAATGATGACCAGGTGCAGGAAGAGCCTGCGGCAAGCAAATAGATGTTAGAATTCAGGTGCCTGCGCAGTTACGTGAGCGGGACAAGGTTCCGGTCTGCCAGTTACTATGTACAACAATGGAACTGCAGCTAGATTGAAGAGCTAATTGCCCCAGCCACACGCTAAAGCCACCCAAAGTTTCCACCTACTGTATGGACATAACTTGGACCCATAGTTATGCACGATGCTAAATTACACGCATATTATTACATAACAATACAATGGTACAAGTTATCCATAAAACCCTCGGGGTCTTCAATGTTCTTCTTTTCAACATCATTGGCCACATGCATGTGCATCTTCCTACATGTACCTAACCGTCTAGGTCGCTGTTAATAAAACCTCAACCAACTCAAGGCGAATTAATATTCGCTGATACTTATAAGTCATTGTCCCTCGCCGTAGGGTACAAGCTCATTGTCAAAAATCATCTACTTTCTTCCTAGGGATTTATAAACAGTTTGAGGCCAGCAGTATAGGTAGGTAACCCACAGATTTTCTCTACATGAATGATACTGGAGGTACTTTATCATATACACGTATATAATGTACCTCCCATATTCCTCGTACAACTCAAATCATAGGCATAAACACCAACCCAGGTATTACTCAATTGCCTCAAAACTACTAAACTGAATACATATTATATCTGAAACAAAACTCTCCATCATATATAGCATAAACCACTACATCTAATAGGCTCTATAACGACCACTAATCACCAATGACACTGCTGTTAAGAGGCAGAAAGCGGCCAAGAATTTTCCTAATGAGCCTTGTGGGCTACCATCTGTCTTCGTGGTTGTTGCTGGACGATTACGATTTGAGATAGGATACTTCCAAGGGACGCTACCCGCCGGGAACGGCTCTTCAGCCTCCACGAAATCAAGCACCGGCCCATTTCTAATGCGTTCAGAAAACATATAATTAACCATCCATGTGTCGAGCCAGGAAGGAAAATATGGCCGAGCCCACCAGTCGAACAACCAGTAGAAGCTGTTCCTCCAGGCAGATAATCGTGTCGTTGTAGCCGAGAGGGCCAGGTTTGCCTTGGCATCCTTCATACGCCCATCCTGGTAGCGTTTGAACGCGGTGGAGAGAGCCTCGAGCCCCGGGTCGTCCTTGTTCTCAGCCCTCTTGGTCTCGTCACTCTGGGAGGGGCCATGTAAAACGTGATAAAGTTGGTTGGCGAGAATTGTCGTGTCGTCGAGACCATCGTTATACCCGAGTCCCTGGTTTGACGTAAACTTATGGGCAGCGTCTCCAACAAGCACCATTCGGCCCCAGGACCAGCGCTTCAAGATACCCTCCTGCAGAATTGTCATGCCGCCGTGGTAACGCTGCGGGAAGACGTCCTTTACCTGCACATTGTCGCAGATGAACAGATCTCTCCATTTCTCTATGAATGCGAGAGTATCTTCCTCTGTGTATCGAGGGCTTTCCCTAGTCGGGGCGGGGAGACGCTCGTAAACGAACATCCAAGCCCGGTCATTGCCAAGAAGATACTGCACCGAGTGATCTTTCGAATGCCCCCACCATACGGTACCCGGAGGTCCGCCCTTCTCGTCACCTTGCAAAGGAAAAGAACACCATGCTGTCTTATACTCGCTTACGAACGGGTTCTCCTCGTCGATATCTATCGTCGGCGAGGCCTTTAAGGCAAGTTCACGCATTCGCTTGCGTACTATGCTATGAACCCCATCGGCGCCAATAACGATGGATCCTTCGTACTTCGTCCCGTCTACACATAGGACGGAGACGCCCGAGGCATCCGCCGAAACATCGGTCACTTTCTTATTAGTCAAGACTCGAGACTTATCGGACTCGCTCAGGCCGTCGTATAATGCTCTCACCAAGTGCGCTCTGTTGAACATATACGCTGCACCGCCATGGCTTATCAAGCAGTTTGTGTCAGTTTCACCTAGACAAGGTGGAGGGATTCCGGTATTACACCTACTTGGGAACGGAGACATCGCGAGCTGGCAATCTCTTGTGCACATAACCATTGCTAGCGGCGTTTATTCGCAACTCGACTACCTCCATACCAATACTCTTCAGACAATCTATGATTCCGACCTGTGCTAGGACACGCATTGATTGAGGACCGAGAACCAAGCTTGCACCTTCGTCTTCCGCGACGGCCGGTCGAAGTTCAAGCACCACAAAGTCGATTCCGGCTTTGGCGAGTGCGTTAGCCATGGTTAAGCCCACGGGGCCGCCACCGACGACTATGACTTTGAAATTTCCGTTAGCCATAATAACTCCTTCAGATCGTGTATCGTCAGACTATCGTGTCCTTCGTGCTGTTTTCTAGTTATCATTACCAACAGCAAAAGCAGCCTGCACTGGGGAGCTGGTAACCCTAGGTCTTTATCTCCGTCTAGAAAATGCCAAAGGATTAGCCTACATCCATTCTACTGGTTCATATAACACCACTTAGAGCCCCCTTGGCATTGTTTGCTGCTGACCGATTCGCGGCGCCACACACTTTTACATCCCAAGGACCCATGCATCCACCCTATTACAACCGTCAGGTGTTAAATGTTAGATCTGATATGTGTAACAATGTGTTAATTCTTTGTTGGACGCCGCTCGCGTGCAAGGGACTATAATCCCTAGTTCAGCCAAACCCCATTAAGCGTACCAACCAAATCTCCGATCCGAATCATTCAAAGGCTATCAGATTCAAGGGAGGCCGCGTTTCCTGGGTCGATAACATAGCAAACCGCTCTTCCTCCCCTCCCTATCTTCCTACTCTTGGTAATCAGGGCATTATATAACCCGGTGATGCGTATTCTGTATCATCTAACATACCACGTGGCCAGAAAATCTTTAACAAAGATTACCAACAGTGTTAATTCATATCCCTTTGATGATAACATCAGAAACTTAGTAGAACGTCCCGAGGTACCCGGGAATTTCTCAGCATCGACTTGTTATAAAAATACCTTAGATTAGAATCCCATTTTACGTGAAATCAGTGACAGACTAATTACCATGATATATTACGTAGCGGAGACCTAGCAGATAGAAATTGACATCCAGAAGAAGAGCCGGCATAATCAAGAGTACCAACATACCACTTAGCGTGGTGGAGCAGTCTGACAATATCACATCCCTCCCTAGCTTACCATTGGTATGGAGAGTACAAAGACCGAATCTCCAGCATGCTCTCCGAAACTCCCTTCAGAAGAGTCTAAGCACATCCTAATCAGGGAGCTATTTGAGAAGAAACCCGAAGAAATAGTAAATAGGTATTCGATCCAACATGCCCTGATAGGTCCATATCTTAAAACATTCTATGTAGTTTCGTCCCTTCCGGGCCGATAAGTGTGGCGTCACGATGTCCACCAAGGCCAGGATAGTTTATAATTCCGTCTCGCCTTGAATGTCGTAGCTTGTGCTGTGTTACGTACAGATCTATACGTCTCCAACAAAAAAGGGGCTTCACAATGAAATTGCAACTTGTAATAGTAAAGGACCAGTCTGTATCTAATCAACATTGCCCAATCTTGAATAATAAAAAGTGACGCCCTAGATTATCTTAGGTAGGTAAGTAAGCGTATGCTAGCACGATTACAACCCGGAGTTTCTAGTTGACATCTTAGTAGCCTATTGATAACTAGGTATGCAGTTGCCTTTAAATGCATGTATTATCTACAACTAATTCCAGTCTATAATAAGCAGGAACCTGAATACGCCTCGAAGAATATATTGTTAACTAGTACCTCCGTCAAAAATCATAGCTAGGCATACTATTTATTATTCTGCGGTCGGACTATAGTATCTTAATATACCTCCTTCCCCCTTTCTCGTAACACCCTGAAGGGGACTTGAGATTACTCGGTAAATTCAGCCATCTTTACCATTCCTCTGTCTTGATTGATTCTGGGGTGCATATTCTCCAACAGTCGTGAGAGATAAAGGTTATATTTGATCTTGTCTAGATCCAACATATTCGGGCAATCTCCAGCCGGATTTGCCTGGTCCTTTTTTGCTGCAGAAGTTTCTCCTTGTCTCTTTATTCTATATTTACAAGTAGCAGGTTGGTCTTGACGCCGAAAAGAAAAGTAAGGTACATATTAAACTTCCAGTCATCAAATAGCTCGTATAGCCAAGAACCAACAGCTTTCGTCTCCGGGGCACGTGGATGTCCCCTCGGGCCCTTGTACATAAGGTCAGTCCAAATCAGATGACGTGGAACGTATGTGGCTCTAGGTCGAATTTTAATACTCGGA
This sequence comes from Hypoxylon sp. CO27-5, assembly GCA_002120305.1. Taxonomy (NCBI): domain Eukaryota; kingdom Fungi; phylum Ascomycota; class Sordariomycetes; order Xylariales; family Hypoxylaceae; genus Hypoxylon; species Hypoxylon sp. CO27-5. The sequence continues at coordinate 75,397 of KZ112502.1, read as the reverse complement.
CCCGGCTAAAGAACCAGTATTCGAGAGCTTGATTAACGATGGACAAACAAGTGACACTGCTAAATTTAGTAATAACGGACAGCGTTACACCATCTTCCAACATCGAAATCCCCCTGTTTCATAGTACATCCTTTACGAACCATTTTAGAAGACCAACTACCATTAACGAGCGAATCGCTTTATTACGTAGTATTTCTAACACATTATTAAGGAACTATCTATCTGATAGCCAACCGAAGTAAAAAAACCAGGCGCCACTCCTATCCTCACGCCAAATAATTCATTCCCCTTAATCGACATTGCTCCCCTTAGGTAATCACCTGCATGATTTAAATCTTGAATGCCGCCCTTATGCAATAGTTTCGAACACAGCCGCGTATATAGGTAGGTAGACGTCCGCAGGACTCTACTGACCCAGTAGCTCACGAGCTATTTGGACCTTCTCTTCTTCAGTCAGCTCTTCCCCTTTGACCTTCTCAGCCTTGGCGGCGTCGAAACGCCACAAGCCGCCCGTCTTGTCCGCGTCGCCATTCGTGCTTAACCCGACGTTCGGCGCCAGCGTCTCGAGCGTGGTGTCCGGCTCGGTGACGGCGGTGAAGTATCTCCGTTCCCACTCGCGGCCCTCAGCCTGTTCCTTCTTCCGCATTGCGCGCTGCGCCTGCTCAATTTTGCTCTTCTCCCTCCCGACGTAGTCCATATCGCCCTTGGCGATGCCGGCCGCGACGTTGGCCCATGCGCGTCGGGACTCTAGCGGATGTTGCTTCTCTATGGGCGCGACGATAAGCTCGGAGATGGGGTTATCGGTAGGGTCCCAGGTTTCGAGGAGGGTCTTTGAAGAATTGCCCTTGGCTGGGCCGGTGTGAATTTCGAATGCCTTGGTCCATTGACCGGAGCAGTTGTAGAGCACCTCCTTCTCCTTGCCGGTCGGGTAAAGAGTCGCCGTGAATGAGTTCTTCTTGCCGCTTAGCCAGCCCTTGCCGCTGTAGTCGATTTTGGCGGTATATCCTGTTGAAGATGTGATGTAGGATGCGCTGTCGAGCTCAATAAAGGGCGAGCCGAATATCAGTCCCTCGACGTGAAGGGATGGGAGCGTGATCAAAAAGGTGTCTTTCTCTCCTGGCTTGGAAGGATCCGGGACCGTCAATACCGCATGCCCTATCTGCTTGATATTGATAGTCTTGGAGAAGCTAGCCTTCTGGGCGTTATATCCCTCAAGGTGGACTTTGGTAGGTTCGTTGATAATACTATACGCGGTAGCCGGTGGGTGATGACTAAGTCGCTTGTTAATCAAGAATTCCACAGGTCTATCTCCTTCATCAAACATACTTCACCTGCTCGCTAATCAACTCGGTTGTGCCTGCATCATCTTCCCACTTGCCCAGGAACAGCTCGCCGAGGAAGGGGTTGAGGGGCTTTTTCTCATTGCCATATTGTTCGCTCCGGCTTGCGTATTGCTGCTTGAGAGTAGTCAAGAACCATTTTAAGACTAGTAAGGCCCTCTTCTCGGGATCGGGTTCTTTCGCTGGGGCCGCGAAAACGCTGGGATGCTCGGCCCAGTATGAACTGAACTCGGTAAGACTCGTGGAGGATAGGATAAAAGGCGGGGCCGTCAGGGAGGAGAGATCGCCGTTGAAAGAAGCAATAGACTATTCCCCAGGTTGTCAGTAGATAGCTAGTATAACACAGGGACACAGTTAACTGACTTTGAGGAACGCAGTCCAACTGGAACCAGCTGCCTGGGCGTTAGCGTTGAGTGTGGTTTCCGACATCGTTATAACGTTTTCGGGATGTCGCGTATCGATAGATTCACGAACACCGCGGGGGGTCGGACGGTGATACCCTGTATGGTTGGCTGGATCCCCAACTTCAAAGTCCGAAAGCTGGTTTCGAGTCCGTAAAAGAAGACCACGGAACCGACGGGATAGCGGGATAGCGGGATAATTAATCTGGCGGGGATGAAGTTCCACAAGGGATCGGGATACGAAGTACTATTTGATAGACCAACAGTTGGGTCGTGTATTTATCAAGAAAAATAGGGGTAGGCGGTCAACAAGGCGCCTCGCTTTCGGAAGATACGGGGAAAAGTTGGTATCACTGCACCAAAACGGATTGTTTTTCTTTCAGCTGGAATTTGATGGCCGGTCGGCAGGTGAATGAGTAATATACAATGATTTGACGAGAAGACGTATGCACCACTTTCGAATTTGACGTCAAAAAGAGGTCCCCAAATGCTCCAAATTCCCCACACGTCATCGACCCCGAAACAGTGTCCTGCTTGTACCTTGATTACCCCTGTCTGGGTACGGATTAGTGCGATCTTGGAATCGGTCCAAAGTTGCGTGCTCGAGCTTATCGCCGTGCAAAACGCTGATAAGGTGATAGTCAAGCCACGACGCCACTAACCTATACCGGACTGAGGCTCGAGAAGGCACATCTAAGTTCGCCGGTTATAGCCTAGGCGAACTACATGATGTGGGCATATGAGGTAATAAAGCATGTCAGCCTACATAAGGTACATTATGTTAGATACTTATCCCATATGTACTGGATGGCATGTAGGTCTGCGGCGTTGATACCGTAGTACCGTTGGGGATGATGTGCTAGTTAGCTCAAATTAATCTTGCAGCGTCACATTGCATCGCGACGCGCATTTACCAGAGATTACACGCGTGATATAGGAGACGTCCACGGGTACACCTAATAGTGTCACCATGACCTCTATACCTACCTGTCAGTAGAAAAGGTCATTACGTTCATAGTTGACATTTGGATAGAGAGACTGTTGAGTCCAATTAGGATTAGAATACTCATCTAAAATCCATTACAAATTACAGTCCGTCCCGGGTATCGTTCCAAGTCATATGTTTCCCCTCCCTTGTGAAGTCTATAACACTGCCCGCCCAAACAGCATTTCCCTGCCGAATGAGACGCCTCGTGTACATCATACCACTCCCATATATATACAAAGTAAAATTTTCAAAGAGTCCACGGGTGTGCAGACAGATGAAGGCACCCTACGGTGGGCTATGGCATGAGCTTTCTAGCTTTTGAGCCAGCTGTCCGTTTATACCGGAAAATCGTCCCTCAGCAGGGTCCCCAAGAATTGCCCACCGTGCATAGTGACATTGTTTTCGTCCTGGATCAAATGTCCAAGCTAGACATCCGCTCGAATTCTCGTGGCAGATTTTGACACACTCATCAACTTCAGTAATTCTCTCGACTGTCGTACTGTACTCGTCTAGTCGTCCAACGTAGTCTACGTTGGTTCGAACCGGTTCAGCAATGAATGACGCAAAATCCGGTGCACCGTAAATTTTTCCCAACTGCCTCCAGAAAACGGGTTCCGTAATATTCTTGAAAGTTTCGCCCACATGCGACATAGCATCGCCATTACCGAGGCCGTGGAAGGAAACCAGAGGCAAACAGAATCGATCAACCCACATCCGCGTCATCCAGGGAGGCTCGCCATTGAAGAGGCGTCGATAGGTCTCGTCGAGGTAGATTCCGATCTTCATGAATGTCGTAGAGAGTAATTTATCACCCCAGATCGCCGTAGGCGATTCCTGATGGCCTTCGGCAACAACCTCCGGGTGTTGATCATATAATTTACTCAGAGCTGCGCCAGACATTACTACAGACGATCCACCATGCGGGAAACGACCTTTGTAATCGCCCACCGGGTTTCCAAGGAACTGTGGCTTGGCATAATTCAAGTGTCCAAGAACTAAGTTCAAGGACGACTTAATGACGTAAGTGTCATCGTCTGCCATTATATACCACTTCTTCTTTGGCATATTCTGCCAGATGTATTCGAGACTAGGGAGGAACTAGAACTATGTCAGCTGGTTTTTCTCGATGAATATTCACTCCACTTGTCGAACCTTCATTGCGTCGAGTTCCCATCCCATATCCTTCCCTATTCCATCAGCGAGCATCCATTCTTCGCCCTCGATAGCTTCGGAAAGCGTCGTGTATTTCATTACACGTTCCTGCTGCTCTTGGCCCTTGAGTGCCCCTCGTTCCAGGTTCCAACCAATGATGTCGATCACGGGCACCTCTTTGCCGTTCCCCAGTGTATAATTCTTCTGGTCTGGAAGAAGAGGAAAGTCCTGTGTGACAATAGTATCGGCAAAGAACGACTCATTGCTCAATGCTTGCAATGCTGCTAATACTCGATGTCTCGTCCCAAACCCGGTCTTAACTATTATACCAATGTCGTTGTTAGGGTCGATTGGATAAGCTTGAGGTTTAAAGAGCCACGAATCGCTCGGGTGGGCATTTTGGTAGTAGTCTTCGATAACATTATGTTGAAATCTAAAGAAGGATCGTGGTCGGCTGTCGTATGGAGTCAAATTATAGATAATGAACAGGAAGGCTACAACTGCCAATGTTATCTTTTGTGGTCGAGACGGTCGCATGATACAAGAGCGGAGGGATCTTCGCTCGGTGATCCCCATTTTTGCGGTTACTTGCTGTTGTTGATTTATCGGTACGGCTGTTCAGCAAAAACCAGCGACCGTGGGATATGGAACGACGGAACAGGGAACATGCGAACAAAAAGCCAAAGTCCAAAAGAATGTATATATTCGTCGATGATCCAAGGCTGTGACGGGGGCTGGAAAGAACACGAAGGGAGACCGAAAAGGGGGTAGACAGGTCTCCCGAGTAGCGATCGTAACGCGGGAAAAGGGAAAAAAAAAAGAAAACTGAGAACTTTTTCCTTGGAAACTTGAAGTTGAGAAAACAATCAAGGTAATTGAGCTTACAACATGCGGGGGTTAGGAGGTTTAGTGACGTTGAGCTAATTTTGGTACTGATCTTATTCAGGGGTGCAAGTTTAAGGGAAATGGTGGACACTAGGGAGTATTGTACAGTGTATAGAGGATATGGGAAGCAGGAAAGCTCACCCGTGGCTGCCCGTGGAAGCACACAGATGTTGCGCTAATGCAATGAATCTTGCACTGTACGTTTCTACATATACATAGTAAGATCCACTACAAGAGCCGAATCATATGCACGGACCACAATAGAAAAACGGGGTATATCCAAGATTACGCGTACTTGAAAGCGCGCCATGGGGTACGTACCTTGATTAGATAACCTTGGACGATTAGGCAAAGCGGCGCTATCCCATCACGATGTAACTCTGCTTAATCCTTAATAATTATGCAACTCGATTCAATTTTCAATCCAAAGGACCCTGAAGATTTCAAATCGACTACTCAGATAGGCGGAGAGGGTCTCAAAGTTATGAGCAGAGCCTCAGTGATCAAAGCAAGTCAACAATACCCACTCATCAGAAGCATCCCATGTTCATACCACATACAGTGACTTTATTCCATTCGGAACAGCTGATGTCTGGGTCTGGATAATAGTTCTCCTACAGCGAGACATTACTCTCAACAGCGAAAATAAGATCAATTTCCGTCAAGTATCACGTATGCCTCTGGGGAATGCTCATGCAGCTCTAATAGGGTTTATCATATATTATGTATGACATCCCTCTGGCATTGAGTTCCATGGAAGGGCGAAAGTAGAAAAAAAGGGGATATGACGCTAGCAACCAACAATGGTCGAAATAGGTATGTAGGATGTCCACAGCCAAATTATCCCGAAGCTATCCCCTTGGTTAGTCATCCAAAGACCCCCTATATGAGCTAGTTCCAGGTAACGTTATGAATTTGTAGAACTGTCCATATACCGTACTTGCCATTGGCCTTTTGTTCTTTTGTAACCAGGCCCAGAACGCTCTCGGGACTATATTCCGACCGGGCAGGTTTAGTTGTAGGAGCGCGATTCCTTCGCCCCACTAAACTTGGGCTGATTGGTAATGGGCTGTATATGAATCCATACCAGAACTCGTTTAAAAAGTCCCAAGACGACCTCGCCAGTCTCGTCCTACGAACGCAGGCTCTCTTTGTTTTCTATTTCTTTTCTTTTTAACTACGTATCTATTGTCGAAAGGGTAAATCGCCATGTCTCTATCATCGGGGCCTTTGGCCCCTGATATTGTTCCGTTCATTCTGAAAGGTCTCGGATATCTGACCCTGGTCGGCCTGCTGGTATTTGTTTACCGCTTATATCAAATTCGAATGATGTTCAGACGAGTCCAAAAAGAACATGGAATTGTGAGTTCCTATCTATACCCAAAATTCCTTCTCGGAAATTAGGAGGACCTCGCCCACGTCCACTGGTGCTTGAACATATCAGCGTCTGTGTCACGCTAGAGCTACCTAGTTCCGGGAGCACATGTACATTCCTGTCATGATACTAACCATTTACAGCCGATTATGCCTCATTCATTTCTCTTCGGCCACCTCATAACGATTGCTAAGCTTCACATAAAGTACAAGATTCCGCGAGACGCTAATGGTCACTGGGTATTTCACCATCTTAAGCGGGAATATCCCGAACTCACGAGCAAAGGTTTAATCTATATGGACCCCTGGCCAGTTGGATATCCGATGATAGCAGTCTATCATCCGGATATGATGGCCCAATTTACCCAGGAAAACAGCCTTCCTAAATTTTGGGCTATGCCACAAGTTGAGTTCAAGCCCTTCACGGGGGGAGAGGACTTGGTGAATATAGATGGCCCAGAATGGAAGAAGGGGCGAAGCATGTTCAATCCTGGTTTCTCAGCAAAGAATCTGCTGTCACTTGTCCCCGATATGATAGAGGAAGTATTGGTTTTCCGAGAGCGACTTAGAAAAACCGCCGCATCTGGGGAAGTTGTAAAGTTTGAGGATTATACGACTGATATAACCGTGGACATTATCGGGCGTGCTGTACTGTAAGCTTGTTTCACCAATGTCCATCAGCACGACAGCCTCGGAGTCTAACAAGTTGATAGTGGAACACGTCTAGAAACGCAGACCAGGCCAAGTCGATTGATGGAAACAATGAAAAGACAGCTGAGCCTGATTCATTTAGAACTTGATCTGAAAAAGGATCTAAACCTACTCGCCCCTATAAGACACTGGATATACAACCGCACTATTAAAAACGAGCTAGTTCCCTACCTTTACAATACGGCTCAAAACTACGAGAAAATCGAAGGCCCAAAAACCATCGTGGCTCTCGCGCTCAAGGAACATATCAACCAAACGCAGGACTACTCTGCTAGGGGAAATATCCCACCTGAATTTTTAGAGCGAGTCATCAAGCATATCAAGATCTTCATGTTTGCTGGACATGATACCACCGCCACTATTCTTGCATATATCTACTACCTTCTCGGCAAGCATCCGGATAAAGCAGCTAAACTACGTGCTGAACACGACGAAGTGTTAGGCACAGACCCTGCAGCAGCCGCTCACCTCATTAGAGCTGACCCTACACTACTAAACAAGTTGCCGTACACGATAGCCGTTCTCAGAGAAACGCTGCGCTTGTTCCCGCCAGTAGGAGGTAGTATTCGTCAATCCCCACCAGGCCATTTCCTTACGCATCCCGAGACTGGAGATCGCTATCCGACATACGGTTTCATGCTGCACTCCTCTGTGACGACATTGTCACGCGACCCCAAGTATTGGCCCGACGCAGATTCGTTCATTCCAGAGCGATTCATGGTGCGTAACGAGAACGACCCGCTCTACCCTGTTAAGAATACATGGCGGCCATTTGAGATGGGTCCTCGGAATTGCATCGGCCAGGAACTAGTTTCCGTGGAGGTTAGACTGATCCTCGCCCTTACGGTGCGCGAGTTCGAAGTTGAAGAAGCCTTCCCCGAGGATGTGGAGCCGTGGATGGGCGACAAGGCATACCAAATATCCAACCCCGAACTCGTCGCCACCGCCCATATTAAGGATGGTCTCCCTGCTAGGGTTAAGTCTAGAACATAGCCTTATTAGGCAAGCTTGTTTGTATATATATGTTAGGTACCTACGAACAAATTGTATCACTTCAAATAAGCAGGCTTAGTATGTGACTCAAGCCAAACAGCTTTGATTAGCTCTCGGAGGCTCTATCTACTTACTCCCATTAACCCTTGCTAAATTGGACTTTCATAGATTGCTTCGGTGCTTTACACCAAGGGTCGTCTTTGAACGACTCTCGCGGGTTGTCAATCGTGTAGTAACCGCCAATCTTAAGTCCAGCCTTCTTGCCATCCATGGCGTATCTACCGCAGTTCGATTCGCTAAGTAGCTTGTTTCCTATATCCACTATATGATCCCTTCGAACAGATCCCTCGCCGTTCCCGCCGGTGAAACAGAGGTCGACTTTGCAGCTTCCTGACTTTCTCACTGTCTTGCATTTGCTTTTCATGCCTAAATTTCGGAATCAGGATCATTACTCATGCCGAGGACATCGTTGATTCAGGTTTTAAGCGTGTGAGGGCGGAAGAGATAGGAACAGCGGATGTTACTTACCGTTCGGTACTTCGCAATCCTCATTGCCAAGAGTCCCAATGTCGTCTTTGATGCTGTTGAGGGCGTTTTTGCAGTCATTAGCCCAGGGACTGCCTGTCGAGGTTTGGCACGTTGCTCCATCACCGCGAACGAGAGCGATGAGCGCCACGAAAGAGAGAAACTGCAATATGCGAGCAAAGATCATATTGATTCGATATCGAAGTATGCTATTCAATAGGAGGCTTGGAGTTAATCTGCGAGTTCGTAACTGGAATCCGTTGGAGCAGTGACGCAGTCTTTATACCAACACACTTTTTTCTTTAGGGATCTTCCGGCTTTTGAAATTAGCTAAAAGATCTACATACTTTGATTAAACAACGGATATGTTGATGTAATGTCCCTATGATTTCAATCCTTCTGTCGTTATTTTTGTAGTTGCTGTGGATCATTAACGTGGGACTTGGCTGTACGGTAGGATCTACGGGTGGAGATGCTATGAGGCGACAGATCCCACGATTTTCGCGCTTCAGCCCACTTGAGCAAACCAGTTCGTTTCCCTTTGATCCTTCGGCAAGGTAGAAGATGGAGATGCTTAAGCTTTGTACGCAGAGCTTTTTGGGTATATGTAGCTCATAATAATGTCTGAAGTAATGATATACCTGGAAAGGGGGGTTACGTAAACTTTCTATATGAGAGCTATTATTTGTTATTGTCCAAGGTCCTAAACCAAAAACTATATCTCGCGATGCACCGTCCGTTGCTTTCAACTGAAAATTTCATCTAACAATGCAATGATTACAACATGTTGACCATGGCAGGACTTTTACCGAAAAACTTCGACTTGATAGCGTCTATCGGGTCATGAAGATGTCTGTACCTACTCTGCATGTGTCACTAGACCAATTTTGAAGTCTTGTTTCGTGGATCTACTTGATTTCACGAACTGGTATGACCACTCTGGATGTAGCAACTTTCCAGCTCATCCATTTTCGAGCGTTGATGCTCTGTCACCATACATCTGACATCTAAGATTGGCTTCTTCTCAGGGGTACTTGTCTACTCTGATATATGGCGAACTTGTGAAGACACAAGCGCATTCCTGAGAATTTTACTCTCGCGATTAAGCGATATTTAAATAGTAGACTGGAAATTTCGATCTGTGAATAACATCATTATAGTATGTTTCGGTCAGTAACTAGCTTTGACGTTGGATAGCTGGTCACCATTGCCTTGAAGTCCTTATGCATCACTATAATTTTATTGCGCTAATAGCATTTGGCTTCTGCAACGGCTAGCTCAACAAGTGAACGACCTGTAGCAGCCCATTGTTAAGGCTATCGAGAGAATTCATACGTACCTAGGTAGGTCCCTAGGTGGTTGAACGGAAGACAGCCCGCCTATAGAGAGAATCATTTAGGGCTAGTAATTTTAACTTGGATAGTAAGGACCTGGCCTTGGTGTATCTCGACCTTACGTTCCAAGCAATTGTCATCCTCCTCATGCGGTCCGTGCTCTACACCGTCTTCGTGTTTTTGATGTTCTGTGTTGATATCATCCTCCGCTGAGCCGTCGCGCTGTATATGATCCTCGTGCTCCATAGAGCGCTCACTCTTAATATCACACTCTTTCTCTGTATTGTCCTCATCACCCGTGTGGTCTTCATCTTCAAGTCGGCTGCCGTTGGACGCGGACTCGGCTTCATCTTCCTTGGCGGTAACTCGACTAGCTATGGATTTAGCCAGTTCGCCGAGTTCCTTCTCGGCTCGAACCATGAGTTCTACAGCCTTATTGACTTCCGGAAGCAGGGTCAGATCGACTTCGGTTTTTAACTCTTGGAAGCGACGCTTCCAAAAACACCACCGCTCGACACTGAAACCGCTCTCGCCGGAGTACAGAGGGCCTCCTCTAAACGGACGACCAGTAGATTCGCCTTCAACGACATCTGAATAAGTTCTGAGGAGCGACTCGTGTAGGATGCGAGGTGCACTCTGAATAATCCATTCACTTGCAACTCGGACCCTAATATTCGCTGGTGTCTCGTTTTTTACTTCAGAGGATAGTGAAGTCTCGAGGCCGCTCCGAAGTTCCCAGATCGGAAAGGCTCCGGCTTGTAATACATTGGCGGCGTAGAGTCTAGCAATGAAAGAATTAAGATTGAGCCACTCGGAATCCGTGAACGTAGTGTCGTCATCGCTTCTAGCTTGAGGGATTGGTGCTATAAGAAAAGGGTCAATAATAAGTAGCGGGGATGGACGGTCTTGCATGCAAAACTTACCACGATTCCAGTGGTCTCTTATCGCCATAGTGAAACTAGATAAATCTTTCCACATTGGCTTCTCGGTCTGGATTAAGTTAAAAAATGATCGGGTTCAAGATATATGAATTTCGCGTACCTCCTCAGAATCTCCGATGGTATCTAGTAAGATCACCGCCTTGCAAAGTACGTCTTGCGCAGAGTGGTAGGGCGGTACTTGAGCCGAGACTTCGATAAGAGTCACCCACAATTCCCACACAAAGCCATCTGGTCCTAATTCCGATTGCTGTGTGGGAGAGAACTCGACCACTTCGGCAACGAAATGCTTCGCTTTTTCGTCCACACTAACCGTGGGAGGAAGCTTGAGCGCAGACTCAAGTTGATTAACGAAGCGCAAACCGATATCTGACACCATTCTACGTTCATCCCTGAGACGACTAAAATCAATCTCATGCTTGCTGGTAAACTCGAAAGGACCGTGATCGTTGTCAAGAGGTGCCATTCCAACCGTCAGTTTCAGTGAATCATTGGGATTCTTGTTAAGCTCCATGACTGTGATGGAGCCTCCGAGGGCAGAAGCAGCCATTTCGGTCGTTATATTGGCGGTGGATTCTCTGAATCGAAAGAGTTGACAATGGTTACTAACTTGAGGCAGGTTGTTGAGTCTTAGTAGCTTTGTTGTAGAGAATCTCAAGTTGACTCTCTAAATGACCTCTCGGCGAAGTAGGAGTTGGAGAAATATAAGATAAAAGGTGCGCACAAGTGGATTTGATGATTTGTACGCCTGGGGAGTGTGTGCAAACAATGGTTGTTAAATATTAAATAAAGGCGGAAGGTGTTGACCTGAAGATGAAGGTAGCCAATTGGAAGATACATGTACTTTAAATACATTATGTAAGCAATCCGGAATACATCTGCTGGGTACGTATATATTACAAAGAAACTGCGACACATTAAGGTTTGCTGTAATTGATAGGTACAGAAATTTTATTCATACATGTATACATGGGTACTCATCACGCCTGTATACATGTACTAGGTATAATACGAATTAAATTCGATTGTCATGTTTGCTTTCGCGTAGCTTCTCAAGGTGGTGCAGCTGCCACTGTGTTTCTCCTCTTCATCCTTTGCACCTACCTTGGAGGCATGAATACACGTAATAGGTATCTAATCATAATGCTATCTCATGTACTCCGTACGAACTGATTATCGAGATTCAATGTTGATGTCCATTGCGGGCGGCTGGTACGCGACTTCCTACCCCACCATGTACATGAGCACCTACCTGCGATACCAGTATCAAGTGATTAATATGACTACTAGCTACCTGTCAAGACGATGGGAATCCTTTGATTTATCTCATCTAACGTGAAACTCTGAACCGGGACTAGAGGCGTCAGACATTAGGAGCCGGCCTCAAGGAGATCTCGACCTTACGGGACGGTAGTTATCAAGCCAAATTTATAAGAGCATTACGAGTCAAATCAATCGAATTATCCCCCCATATGAAGCTATCTCCAAACCTTTGGCACCCTATGTGCGCACACCACTATCCACTTGACAAAAGGCAACCATGTATTCAACCGCAGTCTCTTAGTAGGTTTCTCATAAAAGAGTCCGGTAAGGTTTGGTTGACACATATGTGGATTGTGAAAGATGCCAAACTAGAAAGGAGCGATATCAGCTTCGTGCCGTGAAAGGGGCACAAGACAAGAAATCGATGCTGTCCTCGGCAATGTGGTCGATCTGTCCAACTTGCTGGGAGACAGTAGATCCTGGCAAGTCCAGCTGTTGAAAACGCGGAAGCTCTCCACAAGGCCGATGGCGCAGTTCATCACTTGTGTTGTTTTGGTGAGGCTGGTTCCTTGCCCTTTGCAGAACTGCCTTCTGGAGCCGGATCTTTAGTGTCCGTGGTGTTCGTGGTGCTGTCCTCCTCCTTTCAAGAGTTAGTGGCCAAATTCTGCAGTATATAACTGAACGAGAATGAAAAATGAAATTGAGGGTGGAGTTGGTTGGAGCCGGTCATTTACTCTGCTTGCCTTTTTGGGGTGGTAGGCAGCCGCTTTGTGGCCGCCACTGCGGGCGTCAGGGTGGTAGACTACTGCAATATTGTCTCTATTGGAAGGATCTGGATTATAAATGATCCGAGCAGCTCCAGGGTCGCCGTCAACCTTAGGATCGTAGTTGCGGCCCTCGACCTTGGAAGCAGGAAACTCGTTCAGAGGGGGATCATCTAAATCGGGGATCTCCTCTTTATTCCAGAACTTGAAGGGATAGCCACCACGTCCGTGACCCGCGCCCCGAGTATTTGTCTTTTCAGGAGCTTCTGCGGCCTGTCTCCGTATGTCTGCTGCTCTGAATCGACGGTGTGGGTCGTCGTCATCCAAGTCATTGCAAGAGTACTAACTGTATATTAGCACTTCTTCTAGGCCCCAATACTCAAGATATTAACAGCGGACTTACAACTGAACTACCTGTAAGTGGGCCAGGTGGTACAGGGGCTTTAGTGTCCTGCGACTTCAGCTGCAGCGGCGGGATCTTTTTTTTGTCCTTCTTTTTGCCCATGTTGGCCAAGGGGTCGAACTGATCTGCATTAGAAATGAGAAAACCGCTGGGGTAGATGATTTTTAGAAGAAAGATGTCAACGGAGACTCACAGATTTTGTGTTGGACAAGTCAATTGATGGTGTGGTAATGTATGGTTTTTGAGTCTGGTTGGGTGGATGAGAAAAACAGAAACCCAATTTTGATTTCCCGGCCGAAGTGTGGGATTCGTTTCAAGACTCACCTTTAATATCAAACTTGGAAGGCACTCTGAAATTCAGGTGGCTCCTTCCTGGCTATTTAGATAGAGCACAGTACCTCGAGATATCCGCTCTAGTTCAAGTCTTGCCCGAGGTGTGATGACCACCCAAAGCTCAGGCCTCATCTCTTCGGAAACGGAAACACCCACGTTGAGTAACTCTTCAGCCTTGTCTGATTCATTGGCACTGTTATTACTTCACGGAATCTCATTTTTAGCAAGTACATAAATAATACTGTGTCGGAAGTGCTTAGTATTTATTTATTAACTATACAAACCTCTGTAGATCAAGCATGTTAAGACAAGTACGATATAGTACACGTGTATAGGATATGTACACACGACAGAGGAAGTAACGGGAAAGGTGAAGGTCAAGAATATGGAGATATGTAGACATCTTATTAGTCATCCTTGTGCTGTGGTCTACCTATCTATTATCTATAGCTCTCTTACCTATCATAGTACCAATTTATCGTTTATACGTCTATGGATGTAATCACCCTCATTTGCTAAGTTACCTAGTAACTATACACTTCCTTAGATGCACTGGAAGGCAACAACTTAGGTATATACGTAATTCTTCATTCTGTATTCACTTGCACGCCGCATCTTCCCACACTCGCTCAGAAATAAATCCTAGTGCTAAAGTTATATCTCCAGCGCTTTTCTTTTATAATTGTGTGGCTAACTATCTACATATACGTACATAGAATTTAAGTCGGGATTTGCACATGCTCTTTTAGGAAAGTTGGGTGCTATTCAGCCTGAATCAGAACTTCCAAATTCGAAAGAGACCAAGCTAAAATGTCAGTACATACCTAAAGGTTTTGATGGAACTACATGTACTTGATACATAATACAACATGTATCGGTAAGTGTAAATCTTGTTGCTTTATGAGCCCTATATAAATATGTTGAAAATGTGTTGGACCGTTTGAAGAGCTAAGAAAACCGCGATGTTTTAACCTAGGTTTCAATAGAAGTTCGCTATAATTACCGTAAGCTACATGGCATCAACATCTATAATAAGTCAACCAATTGAATTGTGATATCAACCTTCTACCACGCAGCGTACAGCCATGCTGACTGAACAGTCAACTTACCTATCAACACTTAGTCAGTCGGTTAGATCAATAGTCAGCTAATCAATCCGACTGACTTAAGGACGGACGAACTGACAGTTGAATAGAAAGTTGAATAGACAGTGTATTTGTGTATATGTGTATCTGAGATATTTAGGCTTAAAATCTAGGTAGAAATATTACGTAATAAGCCACCTCAGGGGCTCGCGCTCTGATTGGTCAAATATGTATAGGGGGCATACGCGCTATAGCTCACTATATTCATAGTAAACTTAAGCGCTGGGCTACCTGTGATTATAGCGTATCCCTATTACAGTTTTCAAGGTAACCATGTCAATTGGCGCGTTGGCGGATCTTCAAACGGTCCGGGTAAGGCATCCTTTTGGCAAGTTGCGATGGTCCGGAGCTGAATGGGTTGAGAATCTGGCTTTTTAAAGTGTAGTAATAAATTTTTGCTCTGGCGATGATGATGATGACGATACGCTAGTGAAATTTCACGATATATATGACATGGTTAAGGGTACCTAGGTAGGAGAGCAAGCGTCCGGTACGTCAAATCTCGTGCCAGCAATAAAAAGCATTTGGCTTAAATAACTTCATCCCTTCCCTTAGCCAACATCCTACTGGAATTATTTCATAGTTATTTCCTTAAAGAAGCCCTCGCTTGGCCAAATGGCTCATATGTAGGTAATGTTTTATTAAGAGGTAGCCAGCCATCTATGGTTCTTGCTTTTTCACACTGCCTCTAAAGATGTAGGCCTGTTGCTTGACTTCGACTGCAATTTTGTTATGTAGCCAACAGACAATTAATTTCTCCTGGCATAGTTTCATAATAATGTGATCTCGATCCTGAAGATAAGTTGGGAATCCTCCACTGTTGGTTGTGCCTCATTCTCACCCAATCCAATACCCTCGTCTCAAGTATAAAGTCATTTTGAAATCTGGCAATTAATTTTGCACCTTATTAACCATCCAGACTAGCATCTCAATCGCCACTTAAAATCTATCTCAGACATTCGTTACCATATCCACTCATTAAATCTATCGACACCTAGGTAAGTAATCTATCGAACGCCAATCAACCCACTACCACATCCCCGAGAGATAACATGAAGTTTACGGCCGTGATTTGTCTCGTCACCTTACTTTGCCGCTCTGTCGAAGCTGCCCCCGCGCCTGGTCAACCCGTTGCCGGCGAATGCGTAAAAGGCGATGACTGGAGGCGTTGCATAGTGTCCAATTTCTACAGGGAATGCATCGATGGCAAAGTCACCGATTACTCCAGCACTCCAGGATGCGACATCATTTGCCCCGCAAACCAGTCATGCTATGGTGTATGCCCCGGTCCTGTTCCCTGAGCTGAACTAGGACGCGGAGCGAGGGTTGAAGACAAACGTTGAGGACCAGGGTGGTTTGGTTTGGTTTTGTTTATGGAAAGGGGAAATGGGGTGAGAACCTTGCTATAATAACCACTTCATAATGATGGCAGAGGCAGAAGTTCAGTTCGGCCGAGTCATAACTCAAAATGTATTACTATAAATCTCCTATCGAACCAGTAACTATTATAAATACGTAGTCATAAATGAACTGTGTTACGTATCGGGTTCCTTTTTCTATGGTAGGCTTTATCTGAGCGGTATAACTATCATCTAGAATACCCTTTGCTTAGGTCTTCTATGTCTTAGGCTCCGTCTAAACCCATAACTCGACCCTATCTTAGCTATACCTTGTCTCTTCCTCATCTTATCACTGTTTCTAGGAAGTGACTTGTCTGGCACCGTCGCACATTCCTGGAGTTCTTCCTTCCAAGCATGGACATACTCTTGTAGGCTTGGCACGCCTAGTTCCCACTTGTCGATCAGTCGAATGATGATAGTTGCTACACACTTTGGGTTGATTTGTAGGATATCTTCTCCATCGGAGCGCCATCCTTTTAAGTGACCGAGGAGTATCGCATCTTGATAACCGATGCAGAGACATCCCGCGTCGCCGTGCTTAATATGCGCAGTTGCTGGTAGTCCCAAGGCATCAAGTTCGACAGTGCATCCCCAAGGTAGCATAATCGTTCTGGGAATATGTGGGCAGAGGGATGCCACTTCTGGTGATTTTATGTACGGCATTGATAAAAATGCTGTCACGTGGCGCAACATAGATGATGGGAAGAAACTTAGGTATTGTTCTGTAGGGAGCCGGGAATTATCTAGGCTAAGGTCGCTATATACAGATACAATGCCTTTCTGTCTACCATGTCTCAGGTAACACCTATAAGTGAAACATCTGACGGATGTAACTGATAAGTTCGTTCGTCAGTGCGGGATCCTGCCGATGTTGTTTATATATAATACCTATAGGCATAGGTGTCACATGGCGCACCACGCATGAAAGAATAGAACATGTTAATCAGCGAGGAGCTGGAAAATATCTGGCTAAGGCTACGGTATATATATGGTAGTTTTTTGTCCAGGGTGAAACATGACAATAGGAGACCTAAAGACTGGAAGTTCTAAGGCCACATGTCATGTCGAAAAAGCGACCCTTCTTACATAACTTTTACGTTATTCAGAAGTATTAAACGAAGATAAATAAACGAATCAAATATAATTCATTTCAAATTAAAATGGGATTAGTATTCTTTGATAATAGGAAAAGGTTGATTGCTGAAGAATTAGCTATTAATTTTATTTAGGTAGTGAATGTGTTCTTTTATACTGTCTCTTTCTGGCTGGCGTATAACTTTATAAGTGACCTCTTATGGTTCACCCTTGGAACAACGGTTCTATAACATGTGACTCGCGCCAGTATCACTGTGATTGGGTGCTCGATTTAAATGCCGAGGGCTAGGGTTGGGAGGAGCTGTTCTGCCGCTTAAGTCTGTCTTAGGGAGAACTGCTTGGTTCTATTAACGGATTAGGCTAATACATGCTCGTAACAAGCTAGTTAAAGGAGCATTTTACTTAACAAGATGCCAACTTAGTTATCATAATTATCTATTCATGGGCTAATTTCTCACTTTAAAGAATGTAAATACGTGAGTCATAGCTTTTTATAGTGAAGCTCCATTTCTGTGACGGGCCTATGACCTAAAAGAGCTTGATTTGAAGGTAACAGCGGTAGACAAGAGATATAAAAGGTTGTTAGAGAGGAGGCTATCTATTCTTATATATAAAGAGTGTTTCTGATAGAGCCCCTAGTCTAAATAGGGGCCCTCAAAGGTAATCACGTGACATAGGAACCATCGGATCTCCTTATTAGTCAGCTCGTGACAATTCCCCCTTTCAATCTCAGGTAGGTACGTAGTGAATTGCCCCGAGAAATGACGTTTACTGGTTTGAGACAAACTACGATATGTTAGGTTCAATTCCCAAGTGCAAATGTAGTGGGATGTATAATGCTCACGTTGACAGTCAGCTCTCCCTGAGCAACGTCATTATTCTGGAAAGGAATGCTGCCGCACTTTTTGCACCCATGGGCAATGAGGCCAGCGATGAGGCCTTTAGCCTCCGACCCTGAGATGCTTCGACTCGTAGATTGGGTAAAAGCGCAGAGACCGGGGCCCGTGCCGTCTATATCGCCGCAGCAGGCGATATGCTCACCGGGGCTGAACATGGCAGTGTCTGATTTCCCATTGATTATGTTCTGGATGTCGAAAATCGAGCATATAGTTCCTGCACAGTTTGAGCTGCCACGGCAGTTGATTCCCAACTGTGCATTGACTCCAGCCCAGGCAAGGATGGAAGTAGTGAAAAGGGTCTTGACGAGCTGCATATTGGAAAAGTTTTCTGGAAGATGGAATACGATGTAGGTGTTCTGTTTGCCTTTCCTGATCCTCGAGATCAAGGAACCCCTTTTATATATCTTCCTCTTTCTCTGGCTTTCCACCGGCCTACACGATCAGAGTTGACGGGATGGTTCGGCAAGTCTTCGGGGAGAACATGCTACCGAGCATTTCATGAGGCCCTTACTCATTCCACAACAACCTCATGTTAGTAAACCTTCTAAATAAAGCTGCTTTAGTAGGGATATTGAGGTCGGTGTTTGAATAAGCAGGACAAATGACCAAAATGATAACCCAAGCTGATAGATTTCCAAGTAAAACTCATGATAGTCTGGCTATTTTACAATAGCTTTATGTAACTAAATCTTCCGAATGAAGCTACTTCAATAGGGGCATGTAGATTGCTGACTGAGCTAGAACAAATGACCAATGTAGTAACTTAAACTGGCAGATCGTCAAGTAAATCTCGTGATTGTCTGACTAATTCTACAACAACCTTATGTTGTTAAACTCTTCTAGACCAGACGGGTTTAACCAGGAGATATAAACCACTGGCTAAAGAAATAGAACAAATGATCCAAATATTGGCCGAGACCGGTCAATCGTGTGGTAAAACTCATGTTAAAGTCTAATATGAGACTACCCATCTTCCAATAGAAAGAGAGACGGTGAACTATTAGAGTAATATCTGACGTAAGGCCTATTGTAATGAGAATTCATTCGTCCCTGAACAAAGCCCGTAGTGTCTTGATAGAGAAATGGGGACGATATATCTTATATGGGACATATTGTAACGAACATACATATTAAAGCTGGCATATCCCATCATGGAAAAGACTGTCGAGCTTCTTATTTTTCTCTCAAGCCAACTACTTAGTGAATGGTTCTGGTGAAGAAATATTTCACCTCATTTGAACGAGAACGAGTCTTTCTTAACAAGACCAATCATTAACCTAGACCTATCGACTTCGAGTATCTCATTATACTCCTATATTCCTGACAACATGCAGAGCGTCGCCTTGCTAGCTGCTCTTAGTTATGCTATGAGTGCCTTGGCACTTGGCCCAGGAGGTGGTACAGTTATCAGTATGTTGCCCGTTCTTCTCTCACCTGTCGTAGGAAATTTTTGCCCCGGGTACCTTCGTTCTGAGCCGCCATAAGATTTGCTAATTCCAAGTGACTGCAAGCCTGGCATCCCTTTGGTTGCGGGAGTAATCGAAATCTCGTGCAGCTTGCGAATCCCGGCAACACTGCCACCTCGCCGCCCTGCATCAACAACCCCTTTGGCTGGGCACCGACCGGTAGCCCTAGCGGAGGGTGGCAACTCGCAAAAATGCCTACTGACGTTTCTTTCGAGGTACGACAGGGTCCGCCCGGCGGCCTCGTCTGCGGCCCCGAACTGATCCTTCAAGTATCTGAGGACGGCTGCTACGACCTCCCAAATTTGGCGAATGAAGCATGGTGGAATTTCTGTATTACCGGAGTTAGCTGCTCTGAGATGCCATCGGCACGACAGCGAAGGTCGAATGTGACTTCAGAAATCGCGAAGGACGATCAGGGGTCGTACGTCCTTGCGGCCAATGGCGAGCGCGTCCCAGTCCTATTCCAGGATGGCTTGACACAGGTTACGCCGCCCGGATCCTCAACCTCACCCATCGGCCGACGACAGCAAAACACATTCAGTCCGCCCCAAAGCTGTTTCAACGACCTTCTGGTGTGCCAATCGTTTGCCGATTCGGGAGAGCTCAAGGCAACATGCGTCAATTGCGTCACGGGCTTAGGGCAGGGCAACCGCGCGTCCTCGAATATAGACTGCAGGGGACAAACGTCTTCCTGCCCGATAACAGTTAGCAGGTCCATAACGATTACCGACACCATCAGTGCGGAGGTATCATTTGGGGTCACCATTGGGGACACGGGAAAGGCTGGTGCTAGTGGCGATGCGCGTTTCGGCTTCGGCATCAGCTTCTCCATTTCCACAACCCGTGGTCAGACTTTGGGACTCTCGGTGCCGCCGGGCCACATTGGATTCTTGCAGTACCAGCCACCGGCAGTACTGGGGACAGTCGTGTCGAGCCTAAGCACGAACGAATTCTGCAACGACGCCGGCCATAATGTTTGCGGTGCGTCACCGGGCATTCTCGCCACCGCGAACAACGATAACTCTGGGCAATACAGCATTGTCCTCTTGTCGTGATTGGGATATCCAAGTTTTGCGAGGGCTACTATATCAATTCAAAGATCCTTATCAATTTGTGCCTATCGTGGAGATTTTTAATATTGATAATAGTAGCGTTCAAAAAGCTCAGGAGTCCTAGAAGAGGCGTGGCCCCCCGGGGGGGGGGGGGGGGGGGGGGGGGGGGGGGGGGGGGGGTTGCAAAAGATGTAGTGAGAGGTGTGGTAGGAGAGCCGAGGTAGAGGAGATGCTGTAAAACTTGGGTAGTCTTTTTTTGAGTCATTCGTTAAGATTTAATTGTAAACCGTTCGTTTTGTTTTCCTACTCTCAAGTAATAAGCACTAGAAAAAAAAAGGTCCGTTTAATGGTGAGTTTATATCACATGTTTCTAGATGAAGATTTATAAAAATGTAATGGCAACCAACACTTAAAAATTGGACGAGCAGGGAGTCGAACCCTGGGCTTCTCGCATGCAAAGCGAGCACTCTACCACTGAGTTACACGCCCTTGGTATGTATTTAGCTAACTTTTACTAGCTTATATACTATAATGCTCAGTGTACTTTCGCTTCCATACAAACCCGCCTATCGCATATGCGGGGTCCCTTTATTAGTCCCTTTCTGAATTACACAAGATCGGATCGAGTCCGATCTTAAAATGCCGAAATGCCGTGCCTTAAACACTGCAGGGTAACGTCACAATACATTTAGAGATTGATCGATCGACTCCATGTCCGAATTCATAAACTTCTCATGTTGTGTATAGCATCTCTACCTATGGGATGTGAAGCGTATTGGATCACAACCTCGATCGTGAGACCCAAAGCTTCTTTGGCGCTAACTGCTACGGTCGTCCCGTCCAATACAGGCAGGGCAGGGCAACCAGTAAGAGCGCCTCGGTAGCAAATCAATTATTGCCCGATAGGCCAATACCTATCTTGGTAACCTTAGGCTTCTTGCCTTCACCATCTCACCAACACGCTCTCACCAATCCTCTTCTATCCTTATGTCCATATTGGGCAAACAATTTCACGGAGTTGGATGTAAAATACCGCATGCATTCGTATATGATTCGAGATAGATCTCTTTGTTTCGTTGGGAGGTCGTTTTTACGGTTTTCCTCCGCCTCATCCAAGGATATTTCCAGCTACAAGGGGGGGTAGCAACTTACTCGGGGTCCATCGTTAGATTACTGATAGATCATAACCTACCTATATATAAGGGCCGAGGACTTAGCTTTCATTTCCTCTTGCGTTGTTCCACAGATATACCTCGTAAGTCCATCATGGCACCCCACAACATCCAAGACGAAGGTCCAGCGGACCTCGAGAACGAGCCAGCGGGAACCGAAGTTCGGCCCCCAACGCCACCACCCATGTCCGCAAAGCCGCCTCGGATCCTCATCATCGGAGCCGGCTCTAGGGGCCGAGTTTATGGCCGCTGCACCGTACAATCAAGTAATGGTATTGTAGCTACCGTCTGTGAACCTGACGACTATAAGCGCGAGGAATACGTCCGCACCTTCATTTGGTCCGACTGCAAGCACCCCCCACCAGAGGGCTCTAGCTTTGCCGACTGGCGCGACTTTATAAAGTGGGAGGTCCGACGACGGCAGCGTGAAGTGGCTGGTGAGAAGGGTGTGCCAGAAGGTGTTGATGCCGCCTTCATATGCGTTCGTGATGAAATGCACCATGATGTCGTGGTAGCTCTCGCCCCGCTCAACTTACACATCATGTGCGAGAAGCCTCTCGCTACAACACTAGATGACTGCGTCAGCATATACCGAGCTATAGCACCCCTGCAACCCACCAAGGTATTCTCGGTTGGTCATGTCTTGCGGTACTCACCGCACAACATCACGCTCCGTAAACTCCTCCTCGAGGAGCGAGCCATTGGCGAGATCCTCAGTATAGTGCACACAGAGCCAGTCGGATTCTGGCACTTCGCGCACTCATATGTACGCGGGAACTGGCGCAAGGAATCAACCACAGCGCCATCTCTCCTAACCAAGAGCTGCCACGACATCGACATCATCCTATGGCTCCTCTGCTCCCCAGCCCAACCTGACTCAGACGAGCCGCCACACATCCCCTCCGAAGTAACATCTTCGGGGTCTCTGCAGTTCTTCAAGAAGAGCCGAAAGCCGAAAGCAGCAGGCGCCGCCACGAACTGCCTGAGCTGCGCGGCGGAGCCCAACTGCATGTACTCGAGCCGGCGCATCTACGAAAGCGTGCGGCACCAAGGCCTCGAGACGGGGAACACGCGGTGGCCGATGAGCGTCGTACTCCCGGACATCGAGAGCTTCGGGGGTTCCATCGAGCGCGCGCGCCCGGAGCTTCTGCGACGGCTAGCCGAGGACTACGACGCGTCGACGCCGCAGTCGGAAATCGATGCACGCAACTGGTTCGGGCGGTGCGTCTTCGAGTCCGACAACGACGTGTGCGACGAGCAAGTGGTGACGATAAAATGGAATGAGGACCCTCTTCCTTCCGCTCAGAACAATTACTCGGACGGAGTCGGCAATCGCGGCACCAAGCAGGCGACGTTCCACATGATCGCGCAGACGAAGCGGCAGTGCCACCGCTTCACGTACGTGTACGGTACGACGGGAGAGATATACGCCGATTCGCGAACGATTACCGTCGAGGATTTCAAGACGGGGACCCAGAAGACGTACCATCCCAAGCTGGAGAGCCTGGGCCATGGCGGTGGCGACCATGGTATCACGCAGCAGTTTATTCTAGCTGTGGACCGCGTCAAGAACCACGGGTGGGCGGCGCCACGGGCGCAGCGCGAGTTCATCGGGTGTAGTCTTGAGGAGATTATTCGCAGTCACGCCATGGTGTTCGCTGCTGAGGAGGCGCGGACGGGGCGGAAGTTCGTTGATTGGAAGAGTTGGTGGGAGGAGAAGGTTGGTGCTATATAGAGGGAGTCGATCCCTCCTTTTTTTTCTCTCTCTTTTTCTTTCTGGTCTTTATTTACGGACATGCGTTCTCCTAAAGATGCGTATGGTACGGTTAACGGTTACATGTGTGGTAAGCATGAAGGATGGGTGCCTGTTGGTTCTAGAATGCGGAGTTCCATGGTAGCACAGAATTTGCCTCATTTGCTAGGCCGCAATTATGACGATACGTCCTCAGAATGTAATTAATGACTTAAATCAGTTATTGGAATGCCTATAATTCAAATTCGATGAAGATAAATAGGTGGTGACTTTAGTTATCATGATATATAATTGTCTATGTATCCTAGATAGGACTAAGATGATGCCTTATCGGAGCAAGTTAACAGCTGTAATGACTGTTCGCTTAAGCTGACTAAGAAATGTCATTTCACACGACGCAATAGTAATTAAAATCCTCATTGAGAAGTTGGGGTCCTGGGTATCTCCACTCCACGACCTCGTTGCAGTGCCTGCAAGTAATCTTGTAAGCCCTTCTCTCTTCGTCGCCGTACCGCCAGCTCCTGCTCTGTGTCCCCTGCTTCGCGATGCCAGGCTTCTAAAGTCTGCATATTTTCGAAGATCTGTGATTCGCTGAAGCCACGTCCGGCCTCTGCGGCATCGATGGCCTTTTCTAACGCATATCGAGCCAATGCGTGTCGTGGGTGATTTCTCACCACGGATTCGTCCGCACCGCATCGACTTCGATGAAAATAGGCAAGGACGCGCCAAGATACCCAATATGTCCAGTCGTACCGGTTGGACACTTCATCTACGAGCTGAAGTGAGGCGTAAGCTAACTGAGCTGAATGTTCATCGTAAGGTCCATTTTGCCAGAGGTACCCGGCCGGCTCAATGAGTCTCATTACGCTCGGCACTTGGTGCCTACCTTCAGAAGATGGCATTGAAGATATAGAAGCTATAGCTCTCTGGAGGGAGGGTAAGTTGGTCCTCGTTGAGTTGAAGAGAACCAAGTCGCCTAATAAGAAAAAGGTAATGGAGGGTACCACCGTCTGCGCAAAGTCGTTCGTGCTGAGCAACATGTTAATGATGCTTTCCATACAGCTGAAGATAAAGTCTACTCCTGTCTCCAAAGTAGTGTTGCGAAAAACTTCATCTAGCGCCGTAAAAAGCCGACAAAGAGTACTCGATGGCCCCAGAGTCGCCTCTGCATACCCGGCGAGATATTTCCACAACTCCTTAGCTAGTCCAAAATCCGGGGATATAACACTCGCTATTAATAAGTCGAATAGGCCTAGAGCTGAGGGTGTTTTGATAAGAAGATGGAGCGACGAGAATGCGCGCTGGCCGAGTAAAGCACCAAGTGAGTTATGGTTCCTAGAAAAGAACCAGCAGGCTCGACTGAAATCTCTCGTGGCTTCGCATAATTCACCATCAAAATAAAGATTGAAGTCTTCCTCAAAAGATGCTGGAGAAATTGCAGATTCATACCAACTTAACGTAAGATCCTTGAAACACGAAACCAAGACTTCTTGAGCATGAAGGTGAGACGGAAGGGTCATATGCTCAGCTGGCGGAGGTGTGAGTGCTCGTAGGTACTCCGGCAAATCGATGTCAGCGACGGGCGCAACTAGGTCAATACTTGAGATACCTTTTCGCCTCATGTAGGTCTCAATGTCGACTGACCTCCCATGGCGACGGAAAGTGGTCGGCTTACCCACAGCACCTCGCTCGCGTTGCAATCGCAGCATCAAGGCTACATCCTTCTTCTTGTTATTTTTAACGAACCCCCATTGCGCAAATTTTGCCTTGTACATACGGGGACTGCTAGAATATTAGTATGTGACTCGATGCGCGAACCATTCACAGGTATATCTACTAACGTAGCCTTTAAACCCTTCTCTTCCATAGCTGATACCAGCTCATTTAAGGACTTATTCTGTTCGATGTATAGTTCATGAATTTCTTCCTTATGGCGCTCCCATATTTCCGGTTGGAGATGGTGACGTGTTCTGCTCTTACCCCCCTGCGCTACGCCTGAAGATTGAGCGCCGACGCTGCTCGATGATTTTTGGTAATAATATTCATCCTGGCCTAGCCATTTCTGCTCTCGCTGTAGTCTGAAAGGCAGCGGTGATAAATTCGAGTTCTGGTAATGAAGAGTCGTGTCCGATTGCTTTATCGCGGGGATGTATCTTTCCGATGAGGTTGAAGAACGGCCGACCGAGGCATCATACCGACCTGGACTAGCGCTAGATCCCGGGCTTTCAATCTTTACGCCATAGCCCGGGGAAGAATTGTCGATAACAATAGGATTGTACCCCTCGTGCTCCGGCGTTTCATGGGACTCATCCGAAATCCCTCTAGAATTCAAATTCGGCCCCGCTGATTGGAAATGGGAATCTGTCCTCTTGTGATACATGAACGCGTGGCAGTTTGACGATCGGCAGTGCTTGATAGTGAAGCGACATGTCCTGATTTGCGTCTCGGAGTTGGGACTGGCCCGGGTTATCAAATCTCAGTTGATATTATGGTTAGCAACACCACAAAGCGAGTGATAGCAGGTGTCAATTCAAAAAAAATTTGATGGTTTTTCCTGCGGAGTTTGAGAAACCGACACGGATAGGTGAGCCCGGTATCGCTTAGCGGAAGCATTAATAATTGGTATCGCTCTAGCTTCGTCGCAAGCTGTCCTACACGTCCATGACCGTGTTAAGATAACTTTGAATCAGATTATTCGAGATCAGCAGTAGTTTTTATTTGATCGCATCCAACTTCATCCAGTGTCTGGGGTGAAAAAAATGGCCGCAATGCAGAATGACAGCATTTTGTTGGCCGATGAAAGTCTACATAGACAAGGGCTGCTGTCGGTACTTGTATGTTTTCTCCAATCCAAGTAGCCAAGTTAATCAAGACGCTTGGCCTGATGTAGCAGGTTGGGGGCCAAGGTCCAGATCGATAGTACCACCCACAATACCCACGATATTCGTAATGGTAACCACCGTAAAGTCAGACCTGAACAAGAAGGGTGCAGCTGAACCCAGGGCCAAGGGAATGTGACGCATGGATTCGATCGTTCAACGGTTCCCGAATCCTACGACATGCCCAATACCACATGGCAAGATGACGTTTATTCAGCCGCATCCATAATAGGGCATCGATCGCTAGTCTGTTGATCTACAAGCCCTGCATCCAGGTAGAACACGAACATAACAATGAGACCCACATACCCATTATGGTAGTAAGGGATTTTGAACTAGCTGGGATGTGCCATAGGAAGTCCCGTCGAGAAACGGGCGAGCTGGACGAAGCTGTTGGTTGTTGAAGGTTCTAGGATTCGGAGGATTTGTCTAAGACCAGGTACATGGATGCTGCGTTATTACTTTACCTAAGGTATCGGTAGGTCCTTATACATGCTATAGTAATAGATTTGCACTAAACTGATTCGAAATCACCTCTTAAAAAGATCGAAGCGGGGTATCAGTTTCCCTTATCGAGAATTAGTTCGTACTACAGCTATCCGATCACTACAAAAATCACTCCATTCTACACATTGTACCGCAATCAAGCTTCATCTAATTCTACAACGGCTCATTGGACATTGGAATCAGCCTAGCAGAAAGATCCGGTTCATCAAAGGTTCGATCGAAGGGCCACATCGGATGCTGTATCCGTTTATGGCCCAACCTCTCCAGGTCTTGGTCAACACCGCCAGGTGTAAGACCCAGCATCCAGTCTTTAGCCATATCGTAGAGCTCCGGCTCTAAGTATCCGATTTTCACGATAATGATGTCTGCAGAACGCGGCGCAAGGTCGAGTTCCGTGAAGTCGCTCTCATGATGATAAGGCTTGCGTAGTTTCGTTAGAATCGCGAAGACGCTGCCTACTTGTAATACGACTTCGATCTCGGCGTGTCTGTCGCCATGCTTTATTGAATGCACTCGGCCTGTCATAGTGATTGGTCCGGCATGAATATTATCTACTTCCGCTCCGGCTGTCACTGTCACTGTTGCTCCAACGCCCACATCAACCGCCTTTCGAACAGCTTCAGGTCCTGGCACACTAGCATAGATGACCTTTAGGCCTGATTCCGACTTGAACTCTGGACGAGCGAGTAGTTGTGTCAAACCCCAAGTTACATCTCCAGACCCTCCCGCTGTGGGATTATCGCCTGAGTCTGAAATGAAATACGGGTGTTTATCGGATGCTAAAGCTGCGTCTAAGCATTCCTTGAATGATCCAGTAGGTGCGACAAAGGTGAAGTCCTCATGCGAGTCCCAGAACAAACGCGCCAATTTTTCAGCGCCCTTAACAACGGCCTCCTTGTCCCACCCAGTGACCACAACAGCTGCCCGGTTTCTAGGCTCGTCGGCCCAGGCATAGCCGACCCAGATCGCCGCATCTAAAACCCCTTCCGTAGCTTCAACCTCGGGAACAGCCGCGTAGATATGTGCAGCAGGCTCGTCCCTTGTCGATGTCTGCTCACCTGGGAGTAAGATAGGGATTGGTATCCAGGCTTTGAGCGGCCGCACTATTTTCTCGCCATCCGCCCGTCGCCGGAGCAGCTGAAGCAAGTTGCGACAAGCGCGCTCTTTCGTTTCGGCGACATCTACATGTGGCGCTGTACGATAACATGTAATGAGATCCGTCTGATGCGCTAGTTCGCGCGA
Source organism: Hypoxylon sp. CO27-5 (assembly GCA_002120305.1). NCBI lineage: Eukaryota > Fungi > Ascomycota > Sordariomycetes > Xylariales > Hypoxylaceae > Hypoxylon > Hypoxylon sp. CO27-5. Next base: position 47,383 of record KZ112502.1, on the reverse strand, counting down.
GACATTGCCGTGTAAGTCCATTGACGCCGACACCAGTACATCGGGTCCGATAACCGCACGGCAACGTTTCAAGAGCTCGTATTCTGCATCATCAAGTCCCTCGACACACATGGCGCCATGGATGTCGAACCAAAGCCCATCGAGTTTAGCCGATGCCACTATCTGGGTAAGGCGGCTGACGATCTCTGCAGAAAGCAATTCGAAGGCGTCTCTAGTTACTATGCCACCTGGCAAAGCGTGGCCAATCAGCGCGCCACGCCATTCGGCGGCGTCGCCCAAAGGTGTACCAGACTGAATGAAGGGGTATTTTTCTATGATCTCTGTGTCACGCCGCGGTTGAAATGCCGGCGCGAGCGTTCTCGATGGTGTGAACGTCGAGGTCTCGCAGGCCAGGCCGGCGATGGCGATAATTGGGCGATACGCCATCTTCGTACTTTCTCCTTCAATATCGATAAGTAGGTACCAAAGTAGGTAGGTAGGTCGGCTTATCGCTCCATATATTCGAAGCGCTGCGGAAGTCCGAGGCCTGGCAACCGCCTCTCAATCTTAACAGACAAGACTCGGTGGGTTGCTTATCTATTTGTACTCCTCATAAGTTACCTTAAATAATAATCAGGATGACTAATAGTAGAATTTGGTATTTATCCTCCAGGAAGCCGAAGAAGGGGGCCCATGTCAAAGGAACACTCGTTCATGGATGAAGTGCGATCCCCGCTTCCCCCGCAGAGAAGCAACTCCATCTCAGTGCCTACTATCAAAATTCGACGTAATAAGTAAGGTGCTTAAGGTACATATTCTGAGGCTATCTTGAACTGCAGAGTTAATCTTGTCACTCAATGGAATGGGCGTAATTTTGATACGAAGAAATTTTTACCTCATTCAACTTCCATTGGCTTTTCAAATTCAAATAAACGCTAGTAGCTGCTTACCTACTTACACCTATACTATTATACGTTAAGTTGCTTCTTTTGTTCCCCTTCTTAGGTGAGGCGCTACTACCCCTGAGATTGTGGGAACGCTCCCCGTAGACGGCGAGGTTGATCGCCTGTGCTGATCTCCCGTCTGAGAAGACATCCGACTCACCTGTTTTACCTAAAGCTCACATTCTATGATCCGTGGCGCTTAGTTATATTTAAATTAAGTATATATACCATAATTTAACGATGATGTTATTCCCGGACGACAATAGCCTTGCTACCACACGAGGACTTCCCCAAGCTTGGATGATTGTGGTCGCAGAAAATTAACGTGAATGGTGCCTGGAATATACATAGGTAGATAGAGGTGAATAAGGAGGAAAACGGTAAAATTAGGGCCATTACATATAAAATATCTACGGTAATGGGTAGAAGCAATATACATAATCCCTATTCGACTCAGGTTACACAGTTTTGAAACAGTGTCAGCACATATCATTGAGCAGCATTCTAAATTTAAACATTTGCACAACCAAGCATCGAGTTTCAAAGGCCCCCATCTTCGAGACCCTTTCTTATTCTAAATATAAGTTTACTTAGTCCAGTAAAGGTAGAATGCCATAAGGTAAAGCTCGTAAGGATACCCCGACTTGGAACCTGGTAGATACAAAGACAACAGTCATTTTATGATATTGTATATTCTTCTCAATATTTTCTACTACATACCCACCTGGCGCCGACTACCCTCTCATGAGGATTCCGATGTGTGGTTACACGGAGCCCTGGGGGGAGTAAAACCTCAAACGAATGTACATGCAGCCCTGTGGCACTTTCAGGGGAATAGGTCGCCTATCTTTAAGAAAATCACTTAGCTTGATATTATCCCTTCGGCCAAATGGCTACGCAGTAGGTATTAGAAGTCTCGTACAATGGTTGTTTTAGGCGAAAGGCACGAAATGGGAATCATTGCTACCGTTTCGGGCACATTCAGTGCTATCCTATACTTCCTCACTTAGCGGCGTAGTGATCTAGCAAGAAAATGTTGACAATTGTCCTCGCGAAGTTCACCTCCAGTTCTCATTCCATTTACGCCCAGACAGTCTATTTTGCTTTGTCCACCAAGACGATGGCACCACAAGCTATTGAAACCCCATTAGGAATAAACTCGACTGCCATCTCTTTCCTTGGTCCATTGCCTACGACTTTCTCGGCACCAACAACATGTGGTACAACCACTTATACCTGGTTTACGGGTGGAGATACCACAATCTGGGAAATAGCTCCCCAAACCTCTGACGATCCGACTTGTTTACCTACTAATTGGGTCGTCAATGGCTATTATTCGCCAGCACTTTGTCCCTACGGATATACCAATGCCTGCTCCATGACGAATACCGGTGTCGAGACAACGATTTGCTGTCCAACGTAAGTTGAGGGGAAGCCTATCTCGGCTCAAGAATGAAATTGACTAATCTTCTGTCAGGAATCAAAACTTCGCCTGCTACTCGACACTCGCGTATGACAAATTCGTCTGTAGCTCCTTTGTACCGCCGAGCATCATGACTATGGGCAAATTTGCACCCCGGTATTCCATGTCATCCAGGGCTTTCACTCATGTAACACATGAGAATACACATGAGAATACACATTCCATGAGCTGGGGTGACACCCATTTCGAGGGATCGAATAATGTACAGGTATATAACGGTATAGAGGTACACGATGGTGTAACCGTGTCTAAGGGCATAACGGTATCTAATGGTAGAACTGAATCTACTGCCATAACCATGTCCGATGGTATAACCACTCCAAGCGAGGATACGTCAACCCCCACAATCACGCCAGGTCCACACGTCACGACTAGCTCAGCAAACGACGGCATGAGTGAATCAACAGGGTCATCACTCCCCACGCCAACCCTAGCCTCTTCCACCTCGGAAAGTACCACCGTAATTACTGAATTACCAGGTCATACCCTTTGGGCATATAGCATTCAAATACAAAAATCAATATCAACGGAATCCATTTCATTATCTCCTTCAGGTATTTCCACGCCAGGCTCTTCTGCCACGACTATTTCCTCCCGGGCCGGGTCAGGGTTGCCGAGCGCGGCTCCTCCTACTCCTTCCAACAGCACGCTATCCGTAGCTGCTTCTGTGGGCATCGCAGCAGGAATTCTTGGAGCTCTGATCCTTGCGGCTATAGGCACCTATTTGTTTATACGTGGGCGTAAAGGACGAAACGTGCCACTTTCTGAACTAGACGGCAAACCAGTTCGTCCTTTTTCACTTCACGAGCTTGATGAGCAACGCAATCCATCGGAGATGCCTGCGTGGAATGAGCATAATCCTCGAGGACCTGATAGACAAATGGTGTGGGAACTTCCAGCGTGAAGTTATGGATCATAGTTTTTCGGAAGAAAGGGTACCCTATAATGCCAATATAACCAAGCAATCCCATTCCTTTGGCTACGAATAATGTAACGGAAGAGTTGGAAATAATCTTGGCACCCTATCATTTTATAGGAAGACCTAATTCACCAAATTCCATATTAAGAAGAACTTCCCCTTTATTAGAGTGTATATGATAATTCCCAGTACCTTTGTAAGATTATATGGCGACATGGAAACTATTTTACATTTAAAGAACATATTAGGAGTCTAATAGAGCAAGATAAGTCCCACATGGAGATAATGCCGCTTTCAATATGCCATCTCTCTTAGGCAAAGATGATTATACATCCAGGATGAGAACCGAACTACTTTCGCATCGACGAATCTCCAGCCCAGATCAGCAACCCAAATAGTAATAAACCAGAAAATAATTGTTGTAACCAGAACCCCGGAGAAGTACTGCAATTTCGTATCATATCCTGTTAGTTCCACGAAGAATTTACCCATCCGGAAGCCAAAGCTGTGTAGGATAACCAAGTGCACGAGATAGAGTGAGTAGGATATCCGGCCAAGGTATTGCGAAAAGTTACAAGTGAATATGCGTTGTATAAATGGAGCCCGATCAATAGATAGTACGAGCCAGACCGCGGCAATCGAAAGCCAGAAGTGATCCGGCTCACCGGCTTCGCGCCAACGATCGGGGATCATCGAGGCTAGGACTTCAAAACCAGGTGTCTCAGCGCCGCCACGTTCCAACTTGGGCATGCCCAGCAGATAGAGCGCGCCTATAAATGAAATCAAGGAGATCGCTATTTGGAGTATGCGGCAGCCAACCACATATGCCCACCACCGATGCGCAGTGGACATTGTGGCCAGCGAATGGCGTCGCTGTATCCCCGCCTCAGAGTCTCCAGATCTGTACTCGTCGCACTTAGGAAAATGGAACTGCAAATCCGCCAGAAGCATGCCGCCAACAAATAGAAACTCAGCCCAATGGACGAAGCAGAGGCAGTACAGTGCCACGCCAAACCCAATGAGAATCCGAACGCCATTACGGACTCTCGAAAAAGCGAGTAGAAACCCGAACACGACGAGGGAGCTTCGGAATTCGATAGGAAGCGTCCACAGCGCATTGTTATAGACCCATCCCGTCGCGTCGCCTGTAAAGGGGTCGCACAGACGCACGACAGCGCCGCCGAAGTCGAGAATCTGCCCCCACAACGTGTCGCAGCGCCGCGGATCTAGCGTCGATACCGCTGCTCCGGGCATGCTTTCACCATCTCCGTAAAAGCCTAGATATGCTAAGAGTATGCAAGGGAGGCAGAGGGCAACAGCCGGCATGAAAAGCCGGGGATGTCGCCGAAACGTAGACGATGCCAAAGCACGGTACGCATCCGGAAGTTTGTCCTGGCGGAGCAGACTCAAGGGCTTGTAGCTAAGGGCGTAGCCGGAAATCACGAAGAACACCATGACATTCGGAAGACCAGAGATCGCGAGACAAATGATGGGGAATCGGATGAAAGGGTCGTTAAACCCAGTCCAGCCGCTGTGGAGATCCCATGAGAAGAATATCAGGGATATGTGATGCCATACCACGAAGAATGCCGATATACCGCGTAGACCGTCTTGATTCTCATATTAGAACTCACTTTGGGAAGATAGGTATATGGTGATGCCACTCACCTAACCAAGCCGTACTACGGAGACCTTTAGTAAATGTATTAGGGTCACTCTGGCGAAGGAAGCTAGGTAGAAGCAGACTGAGTTTCTTGATATACCCCCCTATTTCTAGGTGCTTCTTTTGTGGAGACTGGGATTCTTTGGCTTCACCGTCATCAAGTTCCAATGCACCCAAATCGTCCTCTTCCTCGTGCTGGTCTGTATTGCTGCTTAGACGAAGATATCCAGTACGATTTCCAAATATCTGTCGAAGCCAGCTAGGAGCGGTCAGCATTTCGAACACGAAATAGAGGGAAAAGAGACGAGCGTGAAGCGAACAATATGAAGAGAAATGATAGAATTGCTGTATGATGGCAAATTTAATGAACGGGCAGGCGCTACCTATCTTTGGGGTTTTTACTGTATTGGTCTTCTCATTCATCCTGAATAAAAAGGTAACACCTCACATTTCTTAGTTTCGAGACCATTGTACAGAATAATTCGGCCTCGGTGATCTCAAAACACAGACAATACAAGACCATTCTCAGACTTCAGTGCCGCACCTGAATGGCACTATAGACAACTCACGGTACTTCCTAGCTGATTACCTACTATCTACTTTAAGCGCCGTAGAGAATGAATGTCCTTAATATAGTACTGCCTTATCTTAATGTCGTTAAGAGCTCAGAACGTTCCTCAACAATGCACTTAAGTTAGTCTACTCTACTGTATTGCTCAGCCTCTTAATATCAGTTCCTACGTTGCTGCCACATATTTGTTCCAAGTCTGTACGTCGTTGTATCTGTCTCATACTAATCAAGTTTTTATTACTGGATTCTTGTAGATGGCATCTATTCGAGGCCACACATGCACAACAAGTAATGAGGCTTACTGTCATCGTGTGATACATGTAGTATGCCATTGCGGCTAGCACCTAGATTTCCAAGATTACCGTTTGTGTGTTACGTAGTACACCGGTGGACGTAGTCCGCTATCAAAGACAGAGAGCATGCTGGTCAAGGAATAATAAAGCTTGGAACCTTTTTTACTTAAAGTTCCACGGACAGCTTTTCCAAGAAAATAGAGATCCTTAGATACGATACCTGAATCAGAGGCTATAGCAGGTAGTAAAAACCCAGTAATGCTTCCGAAAGGGACTCCATGTAGGCAACTGTCTAGAATTCATTACCATTTTGCGTACTAAAGTAACATGGTTTGGTTCCCCTAAATGCTCTGTATAAAGCAATCGCTCATCATGAAACCACCCAGCCAGCCGTATTTCATGACCCTGATTTTTAAGTCTTCAACCCAGACCCCACTCTTTACCCCTATTCCCCCATCCCCACGAGAGCCATTCCCCCCTAAACCTCATTACTAGGATACTCCACAGTCGTACTCGGCAAAAACTCCTCCTTGATACTCCTCAAGCTCACAAACCGACTAACAATATTCACGCTCCCTGCCTTATCATTCGTACCACTCGCCCTAGCACCACCAAACGGCTGCTGGCCCACCACCGCGCCCGTGCTCTTGCAGTTAACATAGAAGTTCCCCGCCGCGTTCCGCAGCGCGTCCTCCGCGACGCGGATAGCCCTGCGATCGGACGCGAACACGGCGCCCGTAAGCCCGTACTCGCTCGTGCCATCGACGAGTCGACACACGTCCTTGAACGCCTGTTTGGGGCTGCCCTTCGTGTCGTCGTACACGTACACCGTGAGTATCGGGCCGAAGAGCTCCCTACTGAGCAGCGGGTGCGCGGGGTTGCTAGTCTGATAGATAGTCGGGTGGACGAAGTAGCCCTTGCTGCCGTCGTACTTGCCGCCCGCAAGCAACTCAAGCTCCGGGTCGTTCTTGGCGTCCTCGATGACGCCGGCGAGCTTCTTGAAGCTGGGCTCGTGGATCACGGGGCCGATGAAGTTCTGCGGCTCCCAGGGGGCGCCGACCTTGAGCGCGCTGGTCTCCTTTACGAGTTTTTCTTTGAACTCGGGCCAGATGGACTTGGCCACGTACAGGCGGCTGGTGGCGCTGCACTTCTGGCCCGAGTACTCGAAGGCGCCGCGGACGGTGTGCACCACGGCGTTCTGGATGTCGGCCGAGGGGTGGACCAGATGGAAGTTCTTGCCGCCCGTCTCCCCGACGATGCGCGGGTACCCGATATAACGGCTCTCGGCAATACCTTGGCCGATCTGCCCGTACAGCTTGCGGAACACGGCCGTGCTGCCCGTGTAGTGCAGCGCGGCGAACTGCTTGTGCGCGAGAACCGTCTTAGTCACCTCCTCGGGGTTTCCAGGAACAAATTGGATCACGTTCTCTGGCAGGCCCGCCTCGAGCAGGATCTTATGCACCAAGTGAGCTGCGGCAACAGCGGAGTCGGAGGGCTTCCAGACCACCACGTTACCCAAGAGCGCCGGTACTCCAGCCAGGTTACCTCCAATAGCGGTGAAATTAAAGGGACTGACCGCATACACGAAGCCTTCCAGGGGACGGTACTCGATGCGGTTCCACAAGCCAGCCGAGTTATGAGCGGGCTGTTGCGCGTATAGCTCCTCAGCATACTGGACGTTGAAACGGAAGAAATCGCACAATTCTGCCGCGGCGTCGATCTCGGCCTGCCATGCGTTCTTCCCCTGACCGAGCATGGTAGTGGCCATGATCTCGTATCGGTACTTCGTAGAGATGAGATCGGCTGCCTTGAGGAACACGGCTGCTCTGTCGGCGAAGGGGAGCGATTCCCACTCCGGCTTAGCAGCTAGGGCTGCTTCAATGGCGTTGTTAACATCGGAGGGGCTAGCGAGAGAATAGTTCGCTATCGCTGTAGCATGGTCGGAAGGATTGTGCTGTGTGGATGTTTGTGATGATCTGACCTATTCGACAGGTCAATGATTGAGAATATAGACGAGCATTGGAATTATATATACCTCTTTGCCCCCTATAAAGAGTGGAATATCTATTGTGCCCTTCTTCTGTTGCGCCGCAATTGCAGTCAGAAGACCTTCTCTTTGCGCGGAGCCCTTCGCATAATGGTGCTATGTCATGTCAATTACTTGATTCGCAAGAATATTTATTAAGCCAAGAAGGACGTTTGGGTAACGTACGTTGGGTTCGTTTGAAACCTTCGGTATCTTGAAAGTAGCCAATGCGGTCATCCTAGCGCTTGTCGTGCTCAAGGTCCTCGCATTCCTCATAAATCGAAGGGCAGGTAGACATCGCGAGCAGACTCTCGAAGAAAGGGTCGAGCTCTGCAATGCCCTCGCGAGGCCGTAGCTCTTCGTTGCGGCCGCCATATTGAGGACAAGATAGGAATAATTGCCGCTCGGTTTAGTTTTCTAATAATGCAGAAGGCCGATTTCTAGCACTTATATCTAGAAAAACTACGGCGGAGTTACAGCGAGAAAGGTATATTGAATGATACTAAATTTGAATAATTGGACAATGTAGATAGGTAACTTATTAAGTATGTATAATAGATCAATGGATGAAGCTTCATCGGCGTTGCGTCTCCGATGATAATGATGTATGAGCTCGCTTTGTCGCGGCATAACCAACAATCTTGCGGGGCAAGGACGCTGCGAAATCCCAATTGAAAGGAATGGCCAATGAGAGACCCGATAGTAGCTGCGGGTAAGCCGAATTCGGCATGAGCTTCTAAGCCGCCTACTTGACTTACAACTTCGGCAGCCCGAGCCGAGCCACTAGAAGCTTGGTTTTCCGAATTAGAACGGCTGGGCTAATACCCCTGATCAAGCTCATGTATCTCGGTTTTGTTAATTCCTTTAGCGATATCTACTTTATTATTCGTGAACTGTTGGGGTGACCTTGGCACACACATCGTCAAAGCCAAGGGGAGGCGGGGTGATACAGAAACATATCGTATCATTGCACACTGCAAACAGTATTATCAGCAATAAGAGTTAACGTACACATGTACCTAAGGGTTTCTCAAGAAAATGCATCAATGTACTCCTCTCCATGGGGTATTTTTTTTCTTCCATCTCCTTTTGGTCTGGATGTATATGCCCTTCATCTTCTCTCGAACTAGGCTCTAAGCCAAGGCCGCGGAGGATCACGGCTCCACCGCCCTACTCAAAACATGCGTTCGTTTGTCGTACTGACTGCGAACTATACGGCAAGCACTCCCAGACAACCCGACTCGCACCAAATGCGAGCCAAAATACATTTTCATGCGCAATAACAACAGCCCCAGCGGGCTAACCTTCAATGACTTCCCTGAGGCACTTCGGGTACCGAAGGTACGGAACCCGGCATCGAGGGTATGCTGCTTGCCGGAATAGTACTTGCGGCACCAGAGGTACCTGGTCGGCTTCGATGAAGATGGTGAGCGTGTGCATTAGTGCCGTATTTCCCAGCCTCGTAGGAAAGTGTTGGAATTGTTAAACCATACGGTTCAGTCTTGCCCTCTTTGTCGTGCTGGTCGATCTCTACCCGAATGCATACATCAAGGCCGCCATCATTACTCTTGCCGTGCGTCTCGGGGTTGGCTGCCTTGTGTTTGGTACCCGCGCCAAATTCGCCTTGCGACAGGAATGAGTGGCCATTTTTACCATCGAACTGATTCTCTGGATTGAGATCTGGAGTTTCGGTATGGCCGTCGGTATGAGCAGAGTGGTTGTTCGGCGAGTTTTCTGTGAGAATGGCATAGTTTCGACTGGGCATAGTGACATTGTTCGAAGATCGTGTCTTGTTAGAATTGCCGGGATCTTTATCGAAGAGCGCCATGAGCGTCTCATCCGTATCCGCGTCTAGATGATGAATCTTGTTACGGCTTGCTAAGAGATTGGCAATTGCTGCCGGCGGGGGCTTGTTAACTATCGCAGAAGAGACCACGTTGACTATATAACGATGATCTTTCTCGACAGGGATATGCAAATTCGGGTTCGAGTAAAATCGCCCAAGAGCTGCTAGATGGACATCACCGCCAAGGATGGTGAGACGTATCGAGAACTCCGAGCAGAGAGATTGCAGCCGCTTAACTAGAGCATTTCGCTCCTTTTTGTGGGTTCTAGCCGTGTAGTGATCGTCCAAATCATCAAGGAGATCCACGCTACCGTCAAAGTGATTGAAAACACCACCACCTGTTATAATTGTAAATAACCGCGGTAGATAAACTAGACCAAGGCTTACTTACCGAATCCAAATCGTCGGTTTAGGAACTTGACGGGCGCAATCAGGGGGCTGCTGAATACGTTCTCAAGCCAGGTAAGTCGCTAGCATGGTTAGCTGATTGCCATGATCTCAAATGTGCAGAGAACCTACCGGATAGGCAATTGGAATACCCAATAGCAAAATCAAGTGCCTAAAGGGTTGGCCGGTTGCCGCCGCCGCTCCGAGCTCATCCCTTACTCGGTTGAAAATGAGGTCGTATGTCTCAGGATAGTTGACTTGGTGCCGTGTACGCTCGGTACGGGCATCAATGCCCATGAACGCAATTCTAGCGCCGAGCTTGCTAAACATGTTCATGGAGTGCTCGGCGACATATGGTCCAGGTTTGCTACCGATGATGTAGGATGAGTCAAAAGCCTGTGGCCTAACATACGTATCTACGAGTTGTGTAGGATCATGTTCTCCCCCATGTTCATGGGTCTCTGGCGCATCTGATGTGTATGTTGACGCAGGTGGCGCCAAGTGATGTTGGAACAACATGTAGTATTTGTGAGCAGTTCCACCAATACCTCGAAAGACATCGCACTTCATGAACTCATTGACATACGAACCAAACCCATCGATTATATCATGGTCATCCCAGATGTTCAACTGCGGTATTTGCCCGTTGGCCGCCGCAAAAGGCTCGGTCGAATACCACCTGATGTAGTTCTTCAGGTAGTAATCATCGCAAGCTGCTCGAAGGCTCTCGGGGAAGGGAAAATCGCGTCGCTTCTTTGGATTCCCTATATCCGTCCACTCACGCAGAGGTCCCTTAACTCTGATACCATCATTGTAGATTTGATCACCGCCTCCTATCATAACGTGGAAAGGTGCTCTCTCATGACTTCTCATCACATCATTCCATAGCGCCGGCCCACTCCAGGCCTCTTCGTCCGTGCCAACACTGAAGCCATTGCACGAATGGAACATAATCCGCATGGACTCGTCAGCGGCAGGAACGAAGAAGTAGTTAGTCCTGGGTTTTGTCTCGCTTTTGTAGCGAACGTCGGCAATCGAATACGCCCATTTCGTTTCGTGGCCAGCTATGTCACACACCAGGGGAAACTCCCAAAACGTGTTTCTGGGGTCGGAATAGAGGCAAATGCCCGGTATGTCAGTGCCGTGGTTGCTCCGAATCTGATTGGAACCATTCGTCTCTCCATTGGTAGCTGATTCACCTACGCGCCCTAGACTTAAAATTGGCTGAAAGGTCTGGACTTTGCCGCCACCCTTGGTGACGATCAAAACGCTACCGTGCCAAGTCTTGTCTTCCATGCGTCGATAGTTCAACAGGGGGCCACAGACGATCTCTTTCCCGTCATCAGTACCAACGCCTTCATGCACACCATCACTGTTCCCAATAACAATGGGTTTGTAGTTTCCCGACCCATTTGTCGGTGGCCGGTCGCCCTCGATTCGGCTCTTGTTGAAGAAGTCGGATAGGTCCCGCGAGTGCCCGCTAGAGCTATGGGGGTCTCGGGCGACGGCCGCGCGCGCAAATGAGGAGGATTCCTGATGTCTCCATCTAGTTGCCGAGGCATAAGGGTTGGGCGGCTCCTCGTCGTCGCGGGTATGATCATGCCCGTGTGCGGCCATGGTGCTTTACAATTCGGTAAGGCTGAAACAACCGTTTCTCAAGCGGACACTTCTTTTAGATGTATAGGTTTCTACTTAAGCAATGGACGCTTGGACGTAGTTTGGGAACTTTTTTTTCCTTCAGTCGGTGTGCTGACGATGCTGACAAGGTAGTGGTTGTCAAGGGTAGGCTGCCAACGCGAAATATCGAGCTCTCGACGTGAAGGTCGAGGAACGCGCAGCGCGACAAATTTCTTTATTTTGGATGAGGTCTACAGAATCTGTCGCACAATTGAAAAATAGCGGAACACAAATTTCGGGTGCATGCACCAAAGCATGGAATTAAGAGGCGTTGATAAGGTACGCAACAAGTTCGAGGGATCAGGGTATCGACTAAATAAACAGGGACTCCGACGTATGCCAAGAACAACAACAGATCCTCGAGACAGGGTCCAACAAAGGGAAAAGAAGAAGGGGAAAAAAAAGAAAATCAATTGAGATTCAAAAATGCCGATATATTGTTATTAGTAATTACATGCAGGTTCAGCCCTCACTGGAGAAAACGAAACATCAAATCGATGAAACCAAAAAGAAGGGGGTTAAGAAAAAAAAGTTTGGGTGAGATTATGAGACAACGTGCCGATTCCGAACAATGAAAATCACAACAAGAATGAAATCTCACGATCTGCAGTTTCCGTTGTCAGCAGCGATGATCCTTCCCACCCAGTGAAGCTAGCATAGGGCAGCCTGAAGCTAAGCCGACCTCAGCATGCAGTCGCCGCTGCATCTCATTGGAGCAAAAGTGGAGCATGGTAAATGATTCAGGTCGACGGCGAGTGGTCACTAGGTGAATTCTGCTGTGGGTCAGTGGTCGTACCATGGTCGAAGCTTCTTTTCCCAGTGGCTTATCTCAATTTGGAGCAACCCATTATTAGGGACCTGATGGCGCTGGCCCCAGAAGGTCCAAACAAACCGCCCTTAAGCACGTACCTCCCCTAAAAACAGGGGAGGCCTCTCAGGGACGCAGCCTTGTCGGAGTTTACAACTCAAGAATTCTTGGCTTCATCTCACCTGACATGATGTGGAATGATATTGCAGATATTAGAGCTTGTACAAACCAATAGACTATCCGGCATTAACCCGTAACACGCGTCCAAGCCGAACCTGCATCTCGTTCGGATACACGGCAAATCCATATATAAAGAAGTGCATATGTAGATAAGTAAGGCGGTCTAGGCACAGCACGCGCATTAAGCACATCAGGTATTCCCCTAAAATTTCAGGCCTACATGTATCTTAGAAACCTACCTCACCTACATGTATTTCAAGGAGTGACGTAGGTACCATATAGTTGGGACAGATGCTATGGAAACTCCCGTCGTATTAAGTTCCTAGGTACCTAACTGCGATTTCCTGCTGCACTTGAAATGTTTTTTATCTATATTCTATCATATGCAATTGTTGTACATGACTTGCGTATGCATCATCATATTATGTACAGGTCGTCATTGGGTGACGGTGACGAGTAGATTCGTGCATCTCTCAACGCCCGGCAGCTGGTCGGGGTAGCGTCTTGTCAGGGCTGGTTTCTTTTAACTGTATAGCCTTCTCAAGCGCACCCATGGTCTTTAATTTCTCTGCCCTAATCCTGGCTTTCTCGTCCATATTCTTCTTAACGAGATCTGCGCCGACAGCGCCAGCGAGAAGACCACCCAAGTGCGATGCGATGTCAATATTGTGACCCCTCCTAGAGAACAGCGGAACGATGTGTAGTCCAAGTATTAACCCGATGAAGGCGAGGCCTTGTGGCCCGGACATTGGATCGGGCGGGTATCCAAACAGCTTAAACTCATCATACTTGTGTAGCCAGAAAAAGGCTGCGACGACGCCATAGACCGCCCCTGAGGCTCCGAGTGTCGTGAACTCTAAGCCTCTTAGCAGCACCAAATTTGCTAGACTAGTCATGAAGCCTAGAACTCCGGATGCAAAATATATGGCAAGAAAGTTGCCTCTGCCGACCTCATCATGGAGTCGGGTGCCGAAAAACCAAAGTGCGATCATGTTCAGGATGGTATGGCTAAAATTATGGTGGGAAAACATAGCTCCCACCAACTGGAAGGGGCGCGGCGTCGCAGCTACCACGATGAAATAGCGGTTGAGAAGTCTCCATAGCGGTGGTAACCTCCAGGCAACCCAGACTGTCAGATTGATCCCAATGAGGGCGAGGCAAGTCGCCGCGGCCGGGGGGATATCCGGCCATAATCTCGACGATCGCCTAGGAGGTGTATATGTGACAGCGAACGCAGCGCATCCTGCAAGAACCAAGATGGTCATCGCAACGGAAGGAAGTAGGCGTTCCCAAGTTTTCATCTTAGGAGGTTCCTTGATATCAGAAGTTGCACGCTCTACCCATTTCTTCATAAATGGACTCAACTCCTTTGGCTTCTGGAACTCAGTCTGTAGAGTTCCGATGTTACCCAAGGCCTCCTCTTCCTCGCGCTTCTTCTGTTCTTCTGCTAGCCGTTTCTCCTCCGCTTCCCGTTTCGCGATGTTCCGGGCGCGGATTCGGTCAAAAGCGCCAATTCCATAAGGAGAGTCACTTTTACTCGGTTTCGGAATTCGTCCCATTGGAACTTCTACCTTTTTCGCCACTATGTCGGAAGGAGGGCCATGCGGACCTGTTCCTTCAGATTGTTCACCGGCTTTTCCTTCTTGTTCTTGCTCTTCCAGATACTTAAGCTCGTCCTCAGCTCGCAAGCCTGCATTGATGACTTCATCTACGGGTATATTCTTACGCAGGTATTCCAAGGCCTTTGCCTTGTCTGCCTTGCGGAAATGAGCCGTGTTCACTTGGAGATTCGGGTCTTTTAGTGTCCCTGCCACTCGGCGGCCATGCAATATCCTTAAAAGTTTGTTGGCTTGCTGGGCCGGAAGATGCGGGCCAAAGATCTGATTGACCTCCCTTTGGTTAAGGTCTTCTTTTCGAAATGGGAGTCCGTCGGCATCCTCATACGAATCGGGTATATCGGTGTAATGCGTAATAGCGCGGAATCTAGACAGTCTTCGTACAGGTACGAGAGGTAAAATATTAGGTGGGCGGCAGTTGGTCAGAACCCTCGAGGGGTTAGTAGCCGCTCGGCTACTATATCGGAAGCATGGCGTTATGAGATGATGCCTCGTCGAGAATGAACGAACTGCAGAAGATATCACCGACTTCCCGAAGTTGCCCGCGACAGCCGGTACGCCAAGGCGAAAACTTGACGCCGGAGGGTATAAAAGGAAAATAGACATTATAGACAGATCATACCGTCATGTCGTTGAATTTCCCTTTATCCTCGTAAGATCCATGAGGGTGATGAGGGTGAGATAGACCTAACCCGGGCGTTATATGCTAATACGTAGGTAGCATTCGCGAATTCTTTATCGCAACTAATTTTAATGGATTTGGAGGGTGGTGAGCCGCGGCAATTTCCATTGACGGATGACGCATCGTATGGATTACCTAAACATCAACCCGCATCAACCCAACTTTTAACTCAGAGAGTGTGGATCAGCTATTTACATAAACCCCGAGTTTGACAATTTTGTATGCGTTAATAAGCATATTACATAAGAATTATATCCTTATATTCAGTTTCCAGGGTTATGATCGCCTTGAATCGCAGAGCTGAGGAGAGATAGCCCTTGATATTAAACCACCATGTTTTAGTAAACCATGCCTACCATAAATCACAGCTCTCCAATATCGGCTTGTTCCTCGAAAGCCGCGACAGGAGAGGCATCAAAATTCCTTATCAAATCATAATAAAATCTTACAGCTTCCAAATGCGACTGCATATCGATCCGTTCATCAACCGTATGAGCATTAGCAGTATGTCCCTGGCGAGTAGGCGTCCAGCGGTAGACATGACTAGTCAAATCTAGGGATATCCAATGTTAGAAATACCATGAGTGGATCATGTAGATAGTCCCAAGGCTTCACTTACTCAGATAGTGCCGAGTATCTGTATTACCCGTCATTAATTCTCCTACAGGAACTACCTTCCCATCAAAAGCAAAACTGTGTTGAATCGTTCCCGAAAAGATGTCCCAAATTGGCCCAGACGTAGGTGCGATCGGTGCAACCAGAGTAGCTTGGGATGATGTGAGCACGAGTGTACCATTATAGTCCACTTCATACATCGGATCCACAGTGCCGTCTTCTATGTTCTCATCTAAGTCGATCTCTGGGTTGTGGTCCTCCCCTTTGAATGCGCTCACTGTCAATCCGAACTTCTTCACAATAGGCTTAATCTGCTTCAGGATATTGGCCTTCACCGCTGAAATTGAGTCCTGCGGTGCAATACGATGGTTGACGCCGATCTTGATGTACTCAGGCATGGCATTGATCTTCACTCCTCCGAGGAAATAGTCCACGGACTGGGAAGTCTGTATGCGATACTGGGTGGCACGATCGAGCGTTGCTAGTTCCTCCGTCAATGCTTCTAAATCACCCTTATTTAGCAGCTTAGTGATATTTGGGGCTGCATCCGGCGAGTACTTCGCCTGGCAGACGAAATGATTATAGATCGGTGACCCTTTGATAAGTTTGGGCTTCCATGGGTTGGATTCCAGTTGTTTAACAAACTCGGACATAATACCGATGCCGGTGTGTGGGAAAGGGGTCGATGAATGGCCTCCATTTACATAAAGTTCTAACCATATGTCGACGTGGCCCTTTTCCATGACAGCAGGAAGAGCGTCTGCAACATATAATTAGTTAAAGGGTTCAATCATATATGACCCAATATGCTCACATAGAGTATCATTGCCAAGTAGCTGTAAACCCATTCCTCCTTCATCAAGGATCAGGGCCACCGAGTTCGGACCATACTGTTGTTCCAAATATTTTCCTATATAACCAGCTCCCCGACGACCCGAACACTCCTCGTCGAATCCGAGAGCGAGAATTATAGATCGTCTCGGCACCCAGAGGGGGTTTGAGAATAGTGTTTCCAGAGCAGAAAAGAGGCCAGTCAAACTGTTCTTGTCGTCGGATGCACCTCGCCCCCATAGATACTGTCCGTCAAAATGGGCCGAGAACGGCGGGTATTTCCAAGTTGAGGCATCAGCGACGGGCACCACGTCTTGGTGGGCAGCTAGCATCAGTGGTTTGAGCGCAGGTTCCGTTCCTTTAATCGAGTATACTAGACCGAACGTATTCACCGTCTCACGAGCCATACGAAGATGGCTACACAATGCGGTCAGTCAAAGGCCAAGCAAATATCATAACGCATTTAGCCATACACAGGAGTGGCCATGCCTCAAACACTTACACGTTAGGGTACAAAGCAGCGAATGCTTTGTGTAGGTCATAGAAGACATTCCATCTAGGATCCTCACCGGGTTCTCCATTATCGTCGTATGAAATAGACGGGATCTTTACAATAGTAGAATGTCTTTTGACCTGGAGTTGCAATGCCTTATCATCGGAGAAGAGATCTCGAGCAGCCGGTAGGCCATCTTTTGAAGGGTCTAATGCAGGCGGGATATCACATTTAAAGTCGGTTGGTACTACATCTTCGAGGACTGCTTGTGGTTCGTGTTGGAGAATTGAGCGACCTTGAGTAACGGTCGCTAAGGCGCCGGCCACGAGAGCCAATTTAGATACAATCATTGTAAGACAATTGAGTCACCAAGAACCAGAGCGGTGGATTGGATATTCGAAGTTCTACATTGGAAATGAGATGGTAACAAAAGGTTTTTGTTTAGCACAGCTGCAACAGCTACCCCGACCCCCCGAATTCATGTTGTAATGAATGACATTGATATTGGTTCATCTTGCGGGGACGGTAACTCTGAATGGCCAATTCGAACGGGTTTAAGCGTCGCTGGTGAAGATAAGGGATGAACTGTACGTAATCCATGCTTTAGGAAGATTCCGAAATACAGGGTCCTTATCGCATCATTCAAGTTTCACTCAACAGCCGAAAACTCCAGTTGCCAAAGAGGGAGAAAGATACGACGCAATCTGAGATTGTAGACGATCTATTTCAAGCTCCAATTCCGAGAATCGGTACGGGCATTGCCCCGCATGCCCCCGCACCAGGTACCTATTTCAGATGGCCCAAGCTCCTTCAAAGTCCCCGCAGAAAAGTTTCCGTGACCTCTTATCGATAGCTCGTTGCCTCTCACTTCGACACAGGCTTCTACCGTAGGAGGGGCTGTAGGGGTACGTACTTTCTTTCAGGCAGCTTCTGTATTGCGACAACATTAAGGTCAACATTTATCAAGTGTTCTATTCTGAAACTCTTGAAAATCTCCAACTTCCACGTGGCTCGTACCGAAAAACCAAATATTCCTGCCAATATCACCATGTCTGCAGAATCACAACCCATAGACCCAGCTCGTTTTGCCGAAGCTCTGAAAGAACTACCAGCCGAGAATCTCGCCCTAAAGGTCCTCGAGATACGCAACGCGATAGCTCACCTGGACTACGCCATCGCCGAGTTGAAACCGTACGCAGAAGGTCGACCCCCGCAGCTAAACGAAGGCGAAACCGCCGAGCCAGACCAAGAATGCATCGACGCCATCGCAGAGAACGAGGTCGTCATTGCGCGAATGCAAAACCGCATCGAGATGATACGCGCTGAGGTAGAGCGTCGCGGGCTTAGCTGGCGCGAGTTCCAAGGAAAGCCGGACGAGGAGAAAGAAGAGGCTTCGAGCGCAACGGATATGGCAAACGGGGAGTCTAGCAGCTCGACAAACGGGGTAAATGGGCACGGGGCAAGTGGAGAGGGACAACACCCTGCGTGGCGAGATGGTACGTTCCAGACAGGAACTATAAGCCAGCTTGGTGAGGAGGAACGTGAACTCTTGAGACAGCTACAGAGCCGGATGCCACCTGAAGATGATGAGGATCCAGAGGGTGGTATGCACCTATAAGCTAGCTTCTAAATTCCTTTCCGGGGCATCAGATTAAGGAGAGGGTTGGGATAGGCATGTCACTTGGGGGTTATTGTTTTAAACAGCAAGCATCAATGGCGTTACGGGACGGGATATGCCGAAGGTCTCAGGACTTCTTGCTGGTAGAGGCTGGATGTATCATGCGGGGCAAAAAAAAAATGAATTAGAGAGCAGCAATACCACGATGCTGAGGACTATTAGATGCTGTTGCTGGCTGACTGGCCTGGTATAATACCAAAAAAAGAAGGGGGGATGCCGATGTCGCGAATGATAATATTCGGACATAGAAAGAACGTATGGTCGGTCGCCGATTTTCTCTGCGACGTTTTTAATAGCCGAAATGGGTTCTAAGGAATGAACATCCCCTAGTGTCCGCCTTCGATGATGTATTCAATTCCCCTTGGCAGTAAACTTGATAGTATTTTCTACTAATATTGCTCAGACTCATAGTCTCATACTTTTAAGTTCTGCAGACGCAAGGATGGCAATAGAACTCAGTTTGATGCAATCAGATTTCATACTTAAAAACTCATCATCCTAGAAGATAATATCCAAAGTTATACGGTATAGAACGTAGAAAAGAAGCAGGAGAATAAGAGAAGTAAGAGAACGAACAACGAGGGAATGGAGGAAAGAAGAAAAGATCATAGACAAGTTCTCAGCCCCTATTTGCAACCGACACCCAATGCCCCCGCCCCCTTTCCCCCAATAAGGCAAATCTCATAATCTCATAGTCTCATAGTCTCTATATTGGTAGACTCAGGGATGTGCCAGCAATAGCCTCAGATCAAGACCAAAAGCAGTCGTACATTGTGACATGTCTGACATGTCAAACTTGACATTAATCAGCGAGCCACCCAGTCGACCAGCTGCCAGGAGTAAAGATCCTCGAAATAAGACGTATTCCTTAGTATCCTACTACTAGGCCCTTATACAATAGCCACTCTTACGCCCTTACTACTAGCCTTTGGCACAGGGACAATCATGTCACGGTCCCACTTCACGTCTTCCTCGGTTGTCTCATACAAGCGCATATGCGGAAACACCCGCAGCACAAGCGCAGTAAGACTAAGGTGCAACTCGCAAAACGCAAGACTATACGTAAATCACGTGGTCAGCAGCGGAAGCCGAAATAAACTCACCAGTTCTAATAACAGTGCACGCGCGCGCGAGAAAGAGAGAGAGAGAGAAGTCGCGACTTACTTCATGCCCAGGCAGATCCTCGTCCCTTTACCAAAAGACTGGAGATAGCGATCCAGGTCCTTCCTGCGCCTGCCATTGTCATCGAGCCAGCGCTCCGGAATAAAGGAGTGCGAGTTAGGGAAGATAGTCTCGTCGTGGTGCGTGAGCCCGTTCGACATACCGACAGCGAAGCCGCGCGGGATCACGTACTCCACCTTTACGCTCTCCATGCTGCCTGGCGGCGTCCATTGCCCGCGGTACACCAAGTCCTCCTCGGTCGCGACGCGGGCACTGC
This sequence comes from Hypoxylon sp. CO27-5, assembly GCA_002120305.1. Taxonomy (NCBI): domain Eukaryota; kingdom Fungi; phylum Ascomycota; class Sordariomycetes; order Xylariales; family Hypoxylaceae; genus Hypoxylon; species Hypoxylon sp. CO27-5. The sequence goes on along the minus strand of KZ112502.1, from coordinate 27,254 downwards.
GCCCGGTTATGCCGTATGAGAGCCGCAGGCTTTCCTGGATAACCGCGCTGAGGTATGGAAGTTGCTCGAGCGTTGTCCAGGGAGGGAGGTTCTGCGGGTCGGGGACGGCAGCGCGCAGTTCATCGGTCAGTTTGGTGAAGATCCGAGGCTGGGTTAGGAGGTAATATGTCAGAATTGACAGTGTCCAGCTAGTGGTCTCGGTGCCGCCGCTTAGCACCGCCGAGGCTTCGCCGGTTAGGCGGCCGAGAGACTTCTCCTGTGGTGGAAGGTCCGACTTCAGCAGCTCGCCGAAGACGGTCTGGCGTTCATGCACGATGCCGGCGTCCATATCGGCCTTTGTCTTCTTGATCTGATTGGGTATGTCGATCTATTTTTATCAGCACGGGTGATCATTACTTGGAAGCGTGTTACACACATTCAACGTCCGGGTAAGTAGTGCCAAGTCCCTGGGCAAGTACTTTATGAACCTTCACTCTGTCAGCACCGAACTAGTTTCTTATGACATCTAGACGTCATGGGCTGCCACCAACCATGTAGTTGCGACGGCCGTATGCTTCAAGAAAGGGAAGAAACGGAAGAGGAAAACTGTTTGGATGAGAGAATATATCGCCCCACGAAAATTGGGCTCCCACGATTCCTGATTCAGAAAGCCGAAGCTCTCGCCGAACGAGTATTCCGAAATGACGTCCGAAGTAAAGCAACTGTAGGCCATCTGGACGCTGATTATTTCGTTTTTGCCTGCATGGGCGAGTAGCTTGTCACAGAGACGCTGAACAAGCCCCTGAATATGCGGCTCGAGCCGCGCGATCTGGTTCTTAGAGAAGAACTTGCCTAGTGGAGCACGACGCAGGCGGTGTAGATCGTGCTCGGAGGTCGCGAACCCGGAGCTCTCCATCCTATAAATCGTGAGTTCCGACCGGCTAAAGAAGTTACAGTTCAATAGAAAAGAGAGGATCTTACGCTGAACCGCTGACCTGGTGGCGCGGCTTGTCACGCTTTCGATTACCTATGGTGTATATCTCATCAAGGAACTCGACATCATTACAGTGAACCTCTTCAGGGCTTATACGGACAACAGGACCTAGATTAGACGTCAGTTCAAGGCACTTACTTCCTCACCATCCTCAACAGTACGTGGGAAGTCAGCACCATAGATCTTATGCATTTTCCCGATTTCATGGGTATACGTCCCAAACCTCACGACGTCATACCAGAACTCGGGGAGGTATGTCGCCGCTGCTAGTTTGGGTCCAGGGATGTGATGAAGAGGGTGGAAAGGAGAAATATTCCACGCTGCCCGTAGCAGCTGGTAGATAATCCAGCCGCAAATAAGGAAAAAGACATTACGAGCCGTTACGATCTCGTAGACATTTACAGAGGAGGGCAACGAGTCTAGTACGATATCGTGGAGAGCCATTGTTGGATAATTTTAGGAAGGAAGTGATGGTCAAGCTGTAGAGTCTGGCAGAGTTGATGAATGGCTACCCTGCGGACCGCGACCCTTTTGAATTGGTAGACGAGCAGGCCTCCTAATGTGGTCATATCTACTACCCAGCCCTCCATGGTCTCGTCACTGCGGGGGTGATATCTACCTGGCATTGAGCTAGAATATGGTTTGCTGGCGGCAGTTTCTTTGCGAATGGGAGTATAGCATGCATCCGAAGAACCACGCTGTGTAACCTCCAGAGTAGCAATTGCAAGCTGACATTAGATCATTATTCCCAGCAGCCAGCAGGTAAAGCTGCTGATTCGTCTACATGTACGCAGGCGCCAAGCTATGTATCAATGTGTCTATCCAACTATGATGCTTGTCTGGGCGCCACCCTTCTTCCCCAGACAATATTCGAATTCAACCATCATAACGTATACTACATTATGACTCCAATAGATCAACGTCGCTGTGAGCTTCCTAGCGACTAGTTAATTAAGACTGTACTACATTGATGCTTAAACAAGGTCAATGGTATTCCTTTCTATACTGTCGAGTTCACTTTTCTTATAACGGCTCGCTATTTGGAAGTTATAATCTACATATATTATATTAAGTGCTATTAATGTCCTCATATGAACGAAATATTCCTCAGATCTTATCGAAGGCTTTGCCGAAATCCCTTTGAGACTTCTCAGACACGATGTCAACATATCATATTCTACAAACTGCGATGATCCTAGCAGTCGGCATCTTCACCCGTGGATTTCCATATCGAGAGAGTAGAGATTTCTCACTGTTAGCTCGGTCTGCTCCTGGTGCGCCGGTTTCAGCCAAGATTCATGCCCTCGAAAGCTTACCATTTGCCCTATCTTAGGGAAGTTTGCTTCTATCAGCCTTCGAAAACCGGTTGGCACGTCCTACCCCAAGTTGTCCCATTTTGAAGTGTTTGTCACGTGGAGTAATATTATCAGCAACGATGCCTTAGGGGACGAACGAGAATCTAAACGTAAATATTTTTACTCCATCCAACTCCTTAGGTACCTAGGCATCTAATATATGTGGCTACCATAATAGCTCTAGATGCTAGATTTATTAACACTTTTGTCTTTCTCTCCCTATTTCCACTCATCTCAGTCCTAGCAGCGGGTGCCGATTAACCAGCAGCAAACAGCCCTAAAGCCATTTCTTACACGTGTCAGCAGAGGTACCCGAGACATTCTTGTATAACTTCAAATCACACATTGTGATTGAACATATTTACCTATTCCTTATCATATAGCTCAGCTCCAATAGGGCGTGTGGCGTAGACGATCGTATGATATTATTGGAACAGCGAATCAACTCCACGTCAGCACGGGCCTTTGGCTGTAGCTTTAAGTTGGGTTGTACAATAATTGAACCGGGTAAAGCGACCTAACTCATAGTTGCTGAAGAAGTCCCTAGGTTCCGGGTACCCTACCTGTTTACTAGCGATGCAAGTGAGCTGAATTCCTCATCGCCATTGGCTAGCAGCCTCTGCGGCTTAATCGGCCTTCGACCTCAATACTGCAATTCTCAAAGACCGGCTGGCTGAAAGAGACTCGGAATATGCCGAGTATTTGTAGTTTCAGATAAATGGCGAGGAAATGGACTGTCTTGTGTAGAATTGTGAAGTACTCTGGTTAGGTCCTACAGTGGATTTCTATGGCAATCAAAAGGGGCCGTGATCCGAGCGAACTATATTCATCACCATGGCAGGAGATTCGCTTATAATAGTTCACTACCTCTTGGAAGAAGAAGAAGAGCACCAAGAATGAGAACCAAGACCTAAAGTCGTCTTAACCGGTGAGCAAACATCAAAAAAGGAGGGAAAAGGTCATCACGGTTAAGGACCCGCAATGCGGTACCCAATCAGAGGCAACGGTGAGTTGATATAACGTGGCTCTGACGATCTCATCTGATCTGATCTTGATCTACTAGATTACCCACCGACCCTCCCGTCCCTGACCCAATTAGATTAGATCATAGCCGACATCGCCAATTATTTCTCCATGCTGCTGCATAACCGCTTAGACCTCATGATCCTACTCAAGTGGGAAGGAATCGGAGTTACATGCACAAGCCCCTGCCTCGGGCGGACTTTCCCAAGGCTCTTAATAAGACGAGTATGATAGCTCATATGCAGAAGCAGTCTCGCTGCTTTTCTCCCGCTATTTTGCTTCTTTCTCTTGTTCCACATTGCATTGGAATTGTATGTCAAGCTCGTCCTAATCTGGCCTACCGGGAGCACGACAAGAATATCCCCATAGCAAGTCGAGCATAGACCACGACACGATTATTCTACGTCACTGATCTACGGCGAATACGCAACTTGCATTGGATGACATGCAACGAGCCTGATTTATTTCACTTGAAATATCGAGTTTGAAGGCTCTCTAGCATGTCCATGGACCACTCTTAACGAATACCCTACCAAACCACCAAGCATTCTCAGACGCACATCGCATACGAAAAGGCCATCCTCAAGAAACATGGTATGCTGATGAATAACCTGGATTGATGCTAATATACTACCTATGCACCAGCCACCAACAACTCATCAAAAAATATTCTCGGACGAGAACCTCGCCGAGCCTAGCCTAGCCTAACGCCATGCAAGCCTTGTGATGTGAACCCCCTAAACCAAGTTGCCATGCATTTTGAAAAAAAACCGCAATGAATCAATCGCCTGCTATTTTTACAATCACCTGACCAAGCGGTACTGTCCACTCGGCGAAACCTCAACCTCCTAGCATTGCGCTGCTCGAGGTAGATGAACCTCCATATCACTATCCGATTTGACCGATTGTCTGTCTCGGTGACCCTACGACGAGACTTCCAGGGGTGGGCCTAATACGATTGAAGTAACTTTCTCTTGCCTATTTTCTTGTAGTTCCCCCTTCCTAGATGTGGGAGCAGTTGAATTCCGCTTCAGTTGGGATGGGTTAGAGCTATTCGTGACGCTGGCAAGCGCAGAACTGGCTGATCGGGTGAGGGTTTCCCCCTTCGTTCTCGGTATGGCCTCCTTTAATTCCTTCTCATTTTCCTGAGAACTTGATATAGGCTGTAGTGTCGGCCGTCGAGCGGCTCTCCTACCCCGGCCAAACGAATCTGAACTTCTTAGGTAGTACTCATCTTCGCTTGAAGAGTCAAAATCAGCAGCAGCTTGTCGCGCTCTACGGCTTTTCCGTCTTGGCAGAGCTTCATCTGAAGCATCTGAGGACTCTAGAGATAAACTTCTACTTCGCGTAACTCGGTGACTCTGTTGTCCTTGACTTGAATCAGTATTTTTCCTGGTGATAGTTTTTTGAATCGTTGAGCTCGAGTCGTAATCCATCGGGAACTCGCCGCTTCTGAGCTTGGCCTCCACTGTCCTCTCGTGGACTAGCCGGCCCAGATTCGGACCATCACTCATCGTTGTCTTACGACTGATGTGACTCGCCATACTTCCACTCCTACTAACCGGGACTTTGCCTTCCATGATTTTTGCAGGCGGAGGTGGCTGTAACATCCACTTGTTGCCATCCTTGTGGATAGGTCTCTGACGAACTATGGGAGGGTGATATTCGTTAACGGGAGGATTTCTCGGTGCGAAATAGAAGTTGTGTCTATCTTCGTCGGTGACTGGTTTCGGCTCCTTTCCTAAACTTGCTTCAAGAATTCGGCCGGCTGATGATCCCGCCTGCTTAATTGCGTCCATCAACTTATGACCCGTACGAGATATGTCATGGCCCTGACCCCATAGCTCTTCGTCTTCTCTTTGATAACGTTTTCGATTCCAATCATCTGATAAGGTAGTTGAAAAACTGAGTTTACCGTCTTCTACCACGGCGGTATGACTACTACCCGGACTCATACTGTCAACCCTGGTACTGCTTTCAGTGACGCATGAGCTTTCCTGGCCGGAACTATTTAAGCGCTTCTGACTTATGTTCTTGCTACCACCAGTATACTTTTTCGCTTGTATTCGAGGTCCCATCATGATTTCTTCCGACCAGTAGGGGTTTGTGTTGAAGGGGTCCGGGTGTTGGTATACTCCGGGATTCTCAGCCTGAAGGCGGGCCTTTTCCTCACGCTCCTTCTTCGCCCTCGCCTTAGATTTTTGGTGATGCCTTGCCTGAAGACATGGCGCGCAGGATACGACGTAGAAGACGGCAGACTGTACAGCCACGCCGAACGACATGATAGATGTAAACTAGTCTATCGATGAAACGTTAGGGTGTATGTGTCTGTGCCTGTTGCGGCTTATTTCGAAAACGACAAGTCTATTTTTAACAACTGCATTGGCAACAGGCTAATTCGTTCGTGTTTGAGATAGAAGTAGGTATATCGAAGAATTGGGTTCGAAGAATGGCTCGAGAGTCGGCGCGGAACGTCGGCCGTATAAGTATCCAGGTAGTTTAGGTTTAACCTAGAACTTTGAAGACAAGATGAGTTCCAATGTTGGTGAGTTGAACTTTAGCGGTTTGAATATTGGCTTATTAAAGATGCCGAAACGAGAGGGGTTCGTCGTTATGGGAACAGGTTTTTTTTTAAAAAAAAATCGTTGAATTTCAAGATGCGGCGTGAGTGAGTGATTTGAATCGTGGAAGAAAAGGGGACAAGCGGTTTGCGGTAGACGTCGGGAAGATCTAAAAACGACTCAATTGTGTCATGAGATTGAGTGTTGGAGAAATTAAGACTGGAACTGCCAAGTTGAAACGAAAGTGCGAAAGTGGAAACAATTGTCGTGAAACGGGAAATGCGCGATAGCAAACAAGAAGTAGGGAGTACGTCGTTGGTGTTTTGAAGGCGAAATACGTTCAACAACGTCGAACACCAACAATCGAATTGGCCCCCCTGAATACAAGAAAAAAAGAGAAGAAGCCTTAATTTACAACAACGTTAAAGAAAGACGACTTGAAGCCACCACCGGCAGCGTGCGGGAATAGTGAACGAAAGGGAAGTAAGCGAGTGGAGAGGAATTCGGGAAGTGAACTCAGGATTCGATGTAAACTGCAGATGGCTTCGACGGGAATGGTGTGGACGATCCCACGCATGCCGCATTCCCTGCATTCCCTATTGTGGACTGTTGTGAATGGGGGCGGCCAATTAGATTAATTGGGGCAAGAAACGGGGGTTAGCTGCGCCCAGCACGTTTCAAAGGCTTGGACGCCACAATCTTGGCTCGATACAGGCATGGGAAACAGGGGTAGTCACAGGGGTTTGGTAGGGATGGCGTCCCCTCCTATACATACATACATACATTACACTAACTACATATGTACTCAGGGTCCCACGTATCCTTTTGCGCATTTCGCTTTACAAGAGGTACATAGTAGATGATGACTTAACCACTTTGAACTTCAAGTTAACCACAGGAGAGTGGGGTTATGACCTGATTGTGTCCACTTTGTACCATAATCGTGGCACAATTCATTTGCTCTTTGCTGCACTACCAGTGGCTCGCCTCGCATAGCTCGGGTCCGTATCGGGTCAAGGCTTTTAGCCCCTCGTCGCATTCCTCGAATTGGGATTTGGATAATCGTTCGCTTACTGCACAATGTCACGTTTTACCCATGGCTAAGGTAGTCGCTTGTTCTGTGCTTTTCAACTCTGCATATGTACTATACGGTAGTAACTCCCCGCACAAATCCCCAGGTACAGCTGCAACACTCGCATCTGATAGATTAACCCGTATGCATAATGCCCGCCATTAAGATCCCAAGAATTCTCTTTCGATGACACTTTCGTTTTGGCCTCGTGTCTCCGTCTTGCACAATAACTGGGTAGTCGGGCGTGAAGGGGCATAAGTATAAAGTCTGTACCGTACCTATCCACAACTTACACGTATTGCAGGTAGCATACCTCCTATGTGTAAGTATCTTATGTATGTATGTATTTATATGGCTGCCTGGTCTGGTTGGAGAGTATTGGCTTAGTAGTTTATGGGCATACGTCAGAACCTATGTGATCCAACAACGATAGCTGCGCCTCCAAATCGAAAATATCCTCCAATTGTCTTACGATTCAATTGCCATTTTTGTGTCGATGCATCTACCCGAGAAAACTGCCGAGGAATATAACTCATTCCAACATACATACCTGTTCTAGCATATTTTCATGTTGACACGTAGCACGGAAACCGAATACTTTAGAATGTTTGCCTGCCTTCAAAAGTTGATACGTGACGTACTCTATTCATCTCTCGACAGAAGATGATAGTGGGGGGTGGCATTTATCAAACAGATCTCATTGATCGTAATTTGGGCATCTGTCTTCCCATTCGGTAAGCACAGTCCTCTTTGCTTGCCTAAGCCACTTCAATGTTAGCAAACCCTGAAAACCTCGCACCGGTGATTAACACACGGCCGACAGCACATATTTGACTAGTCATTGTTGAAAGCATGAGCAAGTTGAATGTCTTGCCTAGAAATGCTACTCTTGGAAATGTGTATGAATTTCTCATCTCCCACAGTAAGTTGATGACTCAAGAAGATATCCAGCGAGGTATTAATTTTACTGCGTCAGCCCATCATATATGCCTAGTGATACAATCAAACTGACCATGTGCTTCATGCGGCACAGGAAATCCTTCATGATCCAGATCAATAATTGCAACCGGGCTTTATCTCTTTGATAACATTAGAACTCTAGTAGAGGTAAACTATTTTGTGCAAGAGCCGGATTGCCGTAAAAATCTAGCATACAAACTAATAGCCGTCGGTCAATTATAGAACTGATGCAGTAATATCATTATATAACGTTAGATGGGAGGATGGTGAAACAATGACGATTATCCATACCAACATGGATGTTCATGTTTACTATGTACATAATTACTCTTTTTGGGAGATTTGATGAGTACATCAGCTCCAGTTAACGACAACCAAGATGACCTTACCTACATAGTTCCGCGAACAAAAGCAAGTGATTGCCGTCCCGATGTACCCGTTCAAGCATTGCTAGCTAGAAGGAGCTATAGATCTACCATGATCAGCAAACCATCTATAATAGGCAATGATCTAATTTTAGTTACGTAGGTGTATCTCCAGCTCGTGGGTTTTAATTGATTGTAGCTGGAGAATATACGGTAGTCTGAACTTGACTCCATACCATCATCCTACGTGGCTGAAAAGGAGCCTATGGCGGAGATATATAAACTACTACTCTGGCACATGGTTCTTCATTTTGTTTCTTGCTTTATTCTGCCTACTTCTGCACTGGTTGTAGTCGTCACCGCCTGGACTCTACTTGAGGTCAAGCACCTACGTTGCAAGTCATCTCACAAGTCTCGAGGCAGAACCACAACAGCAGGAGTAGACACGCATTGTGAAAAAAAAAGGAAATAGTCCATTTAGTGAGCTAACTCTGGTCTCATAGCTATTCCTGCTGCTAAAGGAGGGCATCCACTGTCCGTCCGCCAATCATACACACGAAAACCTTTAACACAATCTCCAAGAACAAAGTCGTCCCTGAGCAGTACGAATGCATTACATTCGTGGAGATCAACTGCGATCCGCATAACAAAACGTAGGTAGCTCTTTGATACAATTCAAAGCAAAGGCTGGTAGGCTGTTCATTCAGGCGTCCGTCAAAAGGGGTGCTCCTGTCTGATCCGAGTCCAGGTCCAATATTTTTGGTTGATAACATTTGGTGTTGATGTCCATAGTGGTTTGAGTGATTTGATGTGAGTTGGTTCGAAGTAGGGAATATTGTACAACAGGGAGGTCGACCGTTGAAAGAAAGTAGCGGAGGTGATAAAATCTATGCAATATTCACGACGGATAAAATGTATAATGAAGTAAAGTATGCCTATGTTGAGACGTCCAATGACCCGATGTCTCAACTTTATCATACATCCCACTCCTTCTCTTCTTCGTCATTGTCGTCAGTCTCTTCAGGAGTAAGAGCAGCAAAGGATGAGCTGCTGCTGGTCAGGATCGGCTTCTTGGTGCCGTTGACCGGAGGCTTGACGGTCGGAGTAGCTGTGGCACTGCTGCCATTCGTGGTTGGAGAAGTAGTTGAAGTCGCAGCAGAGGCATCCTTCTTCTTTCCCTTCTTCTTGGTCTTTACCTCACTCCATGAATCCTCTTGTCGGAGCATCTCCATCTGTTCTTCTTCCGAAGGTACACCGGCAATCCAGGGGTCAGACTTGGTATCTTCGGCGGTGCTCGTGGTGTTTGACTTCACAGGCTCAGCTTTGGGCTGCTCAAAAGTATCCAAGGGCTGAACAGTGTCGTTGCCGTTAGTAGACTTGCCGTTCCAAGCGTTCTGGGTGTTGGTCACGAATGCAGAACCATCCTTAGCAGGTCGTCCCTCGGCGATGCGGGCAGTCCGGCGCTGTTGCTCCATCTTGACCTTGCGCTCTTTCTCTTCCTGCTCTCGGGCGGCCTTGGCAGCCTCGGCCTTCTTTCGGTTCTGACGTTGCTTCTTGGTCTCAACTACTTCAGGTGCCTTTTGCTTCCGCTCCTTGGGCTTCTTGGCAGAATCGGCATCGGTTAGGCGAAGAACGGAGGGCCCAGGCGCAGCGGGTTCAAGCATATCGGATACATCTCGACTATCGACAGCTCCGACAACAGGAGAGGCTTGAGAAGACAAGTCATCATCGGCGTCGCCTGCGTGGGAGGACGCAGCCGATGCCTTGCCAGCCGATGCTTCAGGGATCTCTTGAGCTTTGGATTGCTTAACAGACTTCTGCTTCTTTTCATCCGATTTCTTAGCATTGAACTTCGTTCCCGTGTGCGCATTGGATAATTGACGAGCGAATTCTCGGTCGGCTTTCTTGTCGGCAGCTTCGTCTTCCTCTCGATTGTAGTTGATGCTTGGTGGCGTGGTCTCGTTCGTTGTGCTTGTTGAGGTTTTCGGCTTGGCTTTCGGTTTCGCAACCTTCTCTGATTTCTTCTTGGCATCGCCTGTCAAGTCGATATCATTCTTTGCTGATTGCCTGGCAAAGGACCCACGGCGATCAGGCTTCTTTTTCTTCTTCTGCTGGCTTCTGTACCAGAAGGCTCCGCTAATTCCGAGGATGACCGCCCATCCACCAATGGTGGTGAGGGTCGAGTGCGTAGAAGAGATATCCATGATGAACCGAAGATGCAGCAATTGCTCCTATTGAAGCTTTGCTGATGAGATTAAACCAATGGCCGAAAGAAGAGGGATTGACAACAGCACAAAGTGCCTGAGAAGTGGAAACTTGTCAGCGACGTTGTGTTCGCAATGTGTGTTTTACAAGACGCCGGAAGTGCGAAGTGTTCGGACAAGCTAAACCAGTGACGGAAGGTCGCGCGCCGATTATGTCGAGCTCTGCAGATACTGTACTGTACAATACGAATAAGAGAGAGTGTGGACGAGCACAGCCGACAACAAAAGGGGATGCAAGCCTAACTGGACCACATATGGCCGGTTTAGTGGGCGACTTGCTTAAACAAAGGCAGTTGTTTTTACAGTGAGGATTTATACGAGATATGAGAAGAATAAAAGGGGGAATAAAGTGAATGTGGTTATGTAGTCTGACTACAATTGACGTGCAGGTTGTCAATAAGATGGGATGGGACGGACATGGACAGATTGACGGTCGTCGCGTGGTAAGTGAATTGGATTTGGGGATAAGGTTGTGCTGTCATTAACGGTCATGGACCAATCGATACGAGGTATCTGAGTCTAGAAGCAGGAGGTTATCCGTATAAAGGGGTCGCTGTTTGAACAGCTGTCCAATACAGTACAAGTACGGTGGGGCATCCAATGTACGGTACAATTGAACTCTTTTTTCGTCGCGTTTCGCATTGCCTCTTTACTCGTTATTGTATTAGCGTCTCATCAAATTGAATTTGTGGACACGGGAAAGCTTCCCCCCCTTAAAAGTTGATGAATTGAATTTCTATTCGCTTGGTACTGATGCTTGGAGAGTGAATTTGCCACCATTCAAATAGCCGTGATTGAGTAGCTGATACGGGGGAGAGACAGTTCGGTTGGTCAAAAACTCCCGTGATGCAGTCTGGCTGGTGCCATCTGACTTGGAGTAGGTGTTCACTTACCAGTCGCAAGTCTTCCTTACTATGAAAGACGTGGGCAGCGTGCATATTTTATGCAGATCCAGATCTCTATCCAAGATTCGCTAATAGATATCTGGGTGTGTGGCAGCATCGGCGTAGAATATTTGATAGAGAGTTAGTTGCCTATATTACTGTAACCTATGGATCTATTTGTTGAGTCTTTCATGAATGCCCAGCCTTGGTCTTTCTATCTGACACCGGTATCAGCATCTGGCATAATGTACTTGTATCCCAAGACTTGTTGAAGTCCCTCAAGCTCCCCTTAATCAAGTAATTACTAAACCTACTTGCCTAGATCGGTCAGTTGCTCGTATGTTGAAGCAGCTTACTTGGGTATTTCTGCATGTGCCAAGCTTCATATACACGTGTAACTAACAGTTTATAAGAGCCGGGACGTCCCTCAAAGTCTAATTGTTACTCAGCCATCTATGTCTATTACATATATATACTCGTTATTTCCACCCATTTACTTCTTGTCGGGTCGTAGCCAACTAGACAAACAAAATACGTGCGTGAAAGTCGATACTACAAACCCGAGCTTTGTGTTATAATGTTATTCAAGTAAAATCGGATTTAATATAGGAATTTTATTCCAGAAGACTCGACTCAATAGATTCAACAACATCTTAAGTGATTATTGGTTGCTCATTACTGGATAGGGAACGTGGGGTGTATGGAAATAGTCGGAGTATGCGTATAATCCACCCGTGCCTCTTCCGGTGGCCGGAGACTAGCGGAGGATCGGCTCCCCCGCCCGCAGGTCACCGACGGGAGGAGGGCAGCTGGAGTCATCCAATGTAGCTCGTGTAACTTTTAGAACACCTAATTAGAGCCGCACCTTATCGATATTTTTTATTCTAGCTTCTTTCCACAATCTTCTTGTTTCTTCAGCCTTGCGCTAGAGTTATGCTATACATAGAAGCTTCGTTAGAAGTCTTGCTGCCTTGTTAATAATCATGACTCCAAGGAGGATTATCATAGACACCGATCCAGGCAAGTATATATGCAAGACATGGAGTATTTGCTTCTATTACAATTCGGGGCTAAACTACGTTAGGTGGTGACGATGTCTTGGCTATGCTTCTTGCTCTAGCCTCCTCGCCCGAGGAGCTAGAAGTGTTGCTAATCTCGGTGACATACGGCAACGTGACTCTGGAAAGTTGCTTACGAAATGTGGTCGCGCTGTTCAACGTTCTTGACCACGAGATGGAGTGGCGCAAGACTCAAGGAAAGCCTTTAGGTTTCGAGGCTTTACGAACTTACAAGCCACTCGTTGCTGTTGGACCCGAGCACGCACTGGAGGACGAGATCTTAATGGCAGATAACTTCCGTAAGTTAATATGGGTCGATACAAACGATATTCGTCCTAGACTAAAGCATCACTGACACCCGTCTCTTTAAGATGGCGCCGATGGCTTACATGGGGTCCACGAAAAGGTAGGTATCTTCAAGGAATCAGCCTTCCAGGAGCAAATCGTAGCTAACCTAAACCCTCAGCACCCTCACTTATCACCAGCTGATACCTGGAAAGCTTTATTCAAAGAAGGCATTCCAAGTGGGACGGAAGCACCTTCGTATCTGAAGTTTTTTACACCGTCCAAAACGCCCGCGCACAAAGAGATCTTGCGAATCCTGAAAGAAGAACCAGTTGACACGGTCTCAATATGCGCCCTTGGCCCACTCACTAACCTGGCGCTGGCCGCCTCGGAGGATCCGGAAACGTTTCTCAGAGTCAAGGAGGTGGCTGTTATGGGTGGAGCTGTAGAGTGCGAAGGCAACGTCACTCCGGTTGCTGAGTTCAACACCTATGCTGATGCCGTTGCCGCTGCTCGAGTATTTGCCTTGACGTCGCCCACTCCGGCTTCCACTATGCCGCCCATACCCAAGGACAAGGCAACTCTTCCGCCATACCCCGAAAATCTTTCCAGGCGCCTCAATTTAAGTCTATTCCCTCTTGATATCACTACGCCCCATCTCTTGAACATGGGCTACTTCATGGGGAAGATTGAGGAGCAAGTCTCCCGGGAGAGTCCGCTGGGAATATGGGTGAACAGTTTTATGACTGGCATCTTCCGACAAATCGCCTCTATGGTTGGTCCTGGGGAGGAACCAGGCCTATCGCTTCATGACCCTCTAACCATCTGGTACATGCTCACTGGATCGGATCCGGCATGGAAGCTGGCCAAAGGGGCACCAGAAGACATCCGCATCGAAACTTCGGGGCAGTGGACTCACGGTATGCACGTTTCGGATCGCCGCGGTAGATCACGGCCCGATGGCATAAACAGTTTTGAGGTCCCGGGAGACGAAGACGGCTGGTTGAGTTTGAAGAGGGGCAACAGAATAAACAGATACGTTAGCAGCCCAGGTGAAACGGCTTTTGCGCCGTTCCTTATGGAGCGCCTATTCGGCTGAATGGGGAATGGTTGAGGAGCATAGCAAGTTGGTCACATATGTATATGGTATGATGAGAGCGATAGAGCTGTTAGTAGGACGCGAATTTGGGTATCATTAGACAAGAGCATACCCTAATGAGTAAAGCTTCCAGAACCACCGCTCATGTAAATGCAATTATTTCCCCTCAACGCCGGATGTGCAATCTTAAAAGGTCCCTATAACTTGTAGTTTGTAAAGCATTCCGACTTCTATATGTGCTTGATACCCCCAATTGCCGAACCCTTCACCTCTTGCCAGTTGATGCTATCGTCGAGCGGCTCGTCCACCAAGCCTACCACACAAACATTGTCGCCTCGGACAAGGTAAAGACCTAGCGGGACTTCTGTGGAAGGTTCCGTGTCATCGGGTGTTCGAATAACACGCTCGACTGTCTGCCCTAGAACCTGGATATATGAAGTTAGCCTCGAATTCGAAAGCACGAAAAAGATCAGCCCATCACACGTACCAGGTTCGTCATCTGGTCACAGCTTAAGAGGTTCCCTACCAAGGTTCGTGAGTCGGCCGTGATTATCAGGACCTTTTCTATGCAACTGTTAGACAACATGCGCTATAAGCTTTGCCCTAGGGTGAAGGCTAGTAGTGCTGAAGGGCGTAGTGTGACTTACTGTTGATATAACCACCGAGGCTCGACATGTTGATAGTTGTGGTGGTTACCTAGGTAGGATTCTTTTTTAACTCACAACCGCAATAGAAACAGGCGGTCACGTAAATGCGCTTCTAACAATTCTGGGCTAGAGGGTAGTCACGGTAGACTGGTAGACTGGGCGAGTACAACCCTATTGATGCCGCTATCAAGTCGGGCAGCTCCAAACAGCTTGAACTTCAAAAGACAGAAAAAGCTCAAGCCACCCGATTGAACAAAGCTGTTGTGGCTGACTCCAGCCCCCCGCAACCCCTCGATCGATCCTAGTGTACGTACAACTAGGTACATAAGGTTATCTCGGTCGTCCCCACATTCTTTTGTCCGATTACATGTACGGTATGTAGGTCAGAGCTGGACCTCCACTGTCAAGCCACCTGGGCGCCTGCAGTGGGCACCTTCCATTGGTTCGGCACTGGATTAACTATAATTCAAAACTTCCGTGTTGGAACGGGATGAGCAAGAACAGGCAGGGAACGGTACCTAGGTAGCTGTCGCTGCTGTCGGTTCAAGCAAGGTGGCGCAGTTTTATGTAATCTGCTTTTCTTACAGCCCTTAATTTTCTCCAGATCCTCTCTCCAATTAACATCCAATTAACATGAGTTCAGGGATTCTCGTATCTGTCCTCCTGTAAGCTGCAGGAATCGACGCTCAGCTTGAACGGGCGGAGGCTGATCATCGTCATTGTCGGCATTCCCCCTTTCTAAATACCCTTCCCAGGTCTTACCATCGTGGGCTCCGAGAAAATTGATCACACCGCAGCTGGGGTTAGAACCAACTGCTTATAACCAATCAATTTGAGGCATCCTGTTTGAAACATCTAAACGAGCGTAAGGCCCTTTTGTCTGGACTAGGGCAGATCGGAAGCTTTTCAGCAATATGATTGGTCGCCTTCATTGCCCCTGGCTGTTCCCTGCTGCATTTGCACATCAACGCCTCTCCTGTACTAGGAAAGACTGGGAAGGTTGGTAGGTTAAAGCCAAACCATCACAGCGCTCATTCACGATTCAGGGGCTTCAAAGGCGCCCTCCTAGTCTGTCATTCTCTACCAAGGAAAGGAAAAGTAAGGTAAGGTTACATACTAAAAGGATCGACCACATGCAGAAGGTAATGATTCTCTTTTGTCCAATACTCGCACATGATATATATCATAACCTGGCCCTCCCTAGCCAGCTTCAACCACGCTTTCTCTCTTCCACCGTCTCCCTCTTTTATTCGTGGCGTCCGCCAACTATTCGTTCTTTTGCTTCTTATAGGGGAACTCAACCCTTGTTTCCAACAATCACCTTCTTTACCAGCACACCATTCGCGGCTTTCTCTCGTTCTATTTTTGTTGCTGAGCAAACAAAGCCACCACCATTCGACTCAGGCCAAGTCAAGATACCCAAATATTGTTGCCGATTGCCTAAGCTTTAGTTTTATATATATCAACCAGAGCCTAGTGCTCTTTTTCACAATTTAAGAAAGACTGTCGATCAGTTTCTATTTCCGAGATACATCACCTTTTACACCCATCCCAATTTTTGAGAGCAAGTCTCCTACCAGCAAATCATGAGGTTTCATCTTGCTACTGCTGCCGGCCTTCTTATGGTCGGCCAATCGATCGCTGCTCCTCTACAGGACCGGGATTACATATCAGCAGCGTCTATCGTTTTACAGATCGCGCCCAACTCAAAGACCTGCGAGAACACTACCGCTACCTCTGAATGTCGCACGGCTGATCAAGCCGGACCTCTCCTGGCTGATGCCATGGTCAAGTACAAAATCTACAGTGCCGGTCAAATTGCCGGTATCCTCGCGCTCACAGCCTACGAGTCCGTTGATTACAAGTACAAGCACAACGTCTCTCCCGGCCGACCTGGACAGGGCACGTGCAACATGCAACAGTTCCCCTTCAACCTTGAGTACGCAAAGTCGATACCGGAACTGGCAGTCAAGGTGAACGGTGTCGACGAGAACGTGTCCGACGAAAAGAAGAACGAGATCCTCGCATTGGTCACCCCCGACGAGTACAACTTCGGCAGTGGCGCCTGGTACTTTACGAAGCATTGCACGGCCGACGTCCAGAACGCGCTCAAGGCCGGAACTGACGCCGGCTTCGAGGCGTACATGGGATGCGTCGGCGTCCAGCTTGACAAGGACAGGAAGGACTACTGGGACCGCGCGAAGGCGGCTTTTGGCCTTTCGGGTTAGATCAGTGGAGGAAAAAATCATGCATGTTTGAATATAGCATTGGTAACGTTGTTATTAGATTAGATGTGGGCGTTATCAGCATTGATCATTTACGTCTCATCATCTACGTTTCATCATTTACATAAGGGGAGGAAAAGCGTTTATACGCATTTAGGTCATACTTTTTTCTATTCTACCTTGTACATAAAATGATATTTTTTGCCACGGTTTTGTACACGATGTTCAGGATTGAGATGATTAGTGCTCTGACAAGTTATTTGGTTGTAGCACGGTATGTAGGTATATTAGGTATATTAAATGGCTCAAGTGCAAGATACTTAACTTGCTCACCGACTATGCACATTGGTGATGTTTGATTATATTTTGCATTTTGCCTGCATCCAACTGGAGTCTGTGCAGAAGGTGAAATTCAGCTACCTAACAGGTAAATAGTATACGTACATGCAGTGGGCAAACAGTTTCACCGAGACAAGCCAAGGAAGAGGTTAGGCTATTTAGTAAGATGCCGAGGTTCCAAAATTTCCCATAAGCCTTTATTGTTAGATAAGATAAGTTTAATGTCATTACTGCTTTACTTAATAATACCTTATCCTTAGCTTATTTAGATAATTGATATATTAAATTTATATATATTTAATTATATATTATATATAAAATAAAATATATAATATAAAAATAAATTAGTTTTTTTATTTTTATTTTTTAAAATAAATAGCTTAATTAGTTTTTATTTTAAAAATAAATATTTTTAATTATAATTTTAAATAAATATTTTATATTTTTATTAAATAATTATTAATATTAGAAAATAACTTTATTTAATATTATTTTTATAAAATATAAAAGTATAAAATATAAATATATTAAAAGTAATAATAAAAGTTTTAATTAATTTATATAAAATAAAGTATATTTTATTTAATATAATATTACTTATATTTTTAAATATATTATTATTAATATTATCCCTTTTTATAACCTATTTATAAATTAAACGATTAAAATATTTTAACTTAAATAATATTATAATTAATAATATAAAATATATATAAAATATAATATTTTATTTTAATTTAATATTTATTAATTTAAAGCTATAATATTTATTACTATTAAATAATTAAAATAAAAGATTAAGAATTTTTTTGTTTAATAATATTTATAAAAATAATTAATAAGTAATTAAAAATTTTAATTTTATATTTCCCTTTTTATATATTTAACTTAATAAATATTTTTTTTTAATACTAAGAAAATAAGTATATTATTCTTTCCTAAAATATTTTATAAAAGCTTATAAATAATATTATATATATTTATAATATTTTATTTCCTTTTAAAAACAATTTTCTTCTTTTTATTTATTATATTTAAAATATTAAAAATATTAAAGGCAATAAATATAATATATTCCTTAATAACTAATCCTTTAATAATAACAAATATTATTAAATTAATAATAAATTAATTTCTTTAATATAATAAATAATTTATTATAAAGTTTTTATAAACCCTTAAAAGATTAATTTATAATATTAAAATAATATTAAATTATTAATAAATATTTATAATATATATATTCTTTATTAAGTTTAGAAATGGCCTTTTTTTCTAATTATAATATTCCTAATAAATTAAATAAAGATTTATATTAATTATATAAATATTTAAATCTTATTTAAAATTTAAATTAAAATAATTTTATATAATAAAGGTTAAGATTTAAATTTTATAAATATTAAAAAATAAATATTTAAAAATTAAATATAAATAATCTTTTATTATTAAATCTTTTAATTTTCTTCTTTTTTTTTCTTTTTTCTTTTATAATATATTAATAATAAGATAAATAAAATAAATAGTTTATAATTTAATATTTAAATAGTTTTCTTTATTTTTAAATAAATAAGTTAAAAATAGAAATTAATATATAAAGATATTAAAATAATAATTAATTAAAATATTTTATTATAATTAAGGATATGTAAGTTAATTTATTATATAATAATTTAATATATATTAAAATATATAATCTTATATATGTTATTAAATTTAATTAAAATTAAGATTTTAAATTAAAATATAATATTAAGTTTTAAGGATAATTTGCTTTATTATAATATTATATATGATTTTTTTATTATAATTATCACTTTTAATGTTATTAATAAATAATGGTAATAAGTTAGGAGTTAACTTATTAAAGTTATTTTAATAATATATTTTTTAATCCTTATAATATTTTTTATTATTATTAGTAATATTTTTATTTTTGGATTTATTTAAGTTATATATTAAGTATATTATTTGTTTTTAAGTAATATTAAAATATTAAATATAATTTTTTTTATTATAATTTAATTATAATTATTTTTTATCCTTAAAGCTAATAGTTAATTTATTATCTTAAATTTTAATAAAAAAGGAAATTAAAAGTTAAAATATAAAATGAATAAATATTATAGTTATAATTAGAATATTTTTAAAATTTTTTAATTAGTAAATAAAGATTTTAATAGGATTTATTTTTACTTTAAAAATATAAAGTATTAAGTTATAAAAGAAAAACTAAGTAAAATATGTAAAAAAAAATTTATAAATAATATTATAAAATCTTTAATATTTATGATTATAATATAAGCTTTTTTATTTAAAGAAATACTTAAATTATATATAAAGTATATAAGTAATTATTTTATATTCTTTACCTTTTAGTTTTAAAATTAAAGTAAGTTTTTTATAATTAAATATTTTATAAATATTAAAATAAAGAAGTAATATATTATTTAGCTTATTAATTTTAGGTATTATTAATAGATTTAAAGAATATTAGCTTATTTTATTATTAATAAATTAAATATTAATAATTTTAAAGATAATATATATTTAATTAAGGTTATAAAAAGATTAAAAGATTTAATAACTTTTATTATAACTATAAATAACTTTTTAGCTTATTTTAAATAAGGTATAAAGTTTTAAGTATAAAATAGGATAAATATAAAGAAAATATTAAAGATAAGGTAATTTATTATAGGGGAATATTTAGTGGTTAAAGGTAAAAATAATAGAATAAGGTTTTAATATAATGGTTAATTTTAAATATCTTTTTAATAAATATTAAACTTATTTATAAAGTTTATATTAATATAGAAATAATATATTTTCTTATAAAGAATATTATTAAGTAATTATATAATAAATATTATAATAAAAGTATTAAAAAATAAGGTAAAATAAGTTTTAAACTTAATATTATTTTATATTATATTACTTATTTATTTTTTTAAATAAAATATTATTAGTAATAATATAATAGGTATAATAAATTAAATTATAATTTATATCCTTATTATTTAAAATAAGAAAATATAAAAGTAGGTTATATTTGTTAGAATATTTAAAATAATAAATGTTAATATTAAAAAGAAAAGTAATACTTAAAATTTCTTTATTAATATTTTAAGGAATTAATATAATTGGTTTAAATTTTTATTTAAGATTTATTATTATGTTATATTATTTAATATAATATAAAGTGTATATATATAAAGTTATATAGTTAAAAGTAAAATTAATGTTATATTTAAAGTAAGGTAATTTTTACTTAAATGTAGTTTTATAATAATGGTTTAAAAGATTAATAAATAAATTTAAGTATAATATAATAAATATAAAATATATTAAAATAAAATTTATATTATTAAAATTGCTTAATTAAGGTTTTTAAAAAATGAAAATATTATTTACATATATACCTTTTATAAAAAGTTATTACAATATAAGTAATGGGTATATTTAATTAATAAAAGTATAATATATTATAAGGCTTATATGCTTAAATTAAAAAATATATTAATATATATACGCTTATATAAATTAAATATATACTATATATTTAAAAAAATAAAAATTAATATTTTTAATTATAATTAAATATATTTAAATATAAAAAATATTTAAAAATAATACTTATTTTTTATATTTAATAAATAATTAATAATATTAACTTAAAAATTAAATTTTATATTTTTATATATTTTTTAAAAAATTAAATTTAAAATTTATATTAAAATTATAATTATATAATTTATTATTTAATATTAAAGTTTAAAAGCTTTATAATATTATATTTAAAATTATTTTATATTTTAATAAGAGCAACATTAAACGGGCTATATAATATTCCTTTTTACGCTAAGCTATAAGTAAAATATAAAAGCAAGGTTTTAACTTCACACCTTAATAACTTTACAACTATTAATTATAACATCATATAATTTATATAAGGAAATAAATAACTTAAATACGCATATTTTAATTTAAGTTATATTATAATATAAGCTTTATAGCTAAAGTTATTTAAGGTTAAACTTAAAAGGTTTTTTAAGGAGATTACATAACACTTAATAAAGCTTAAAACCACTAAAAAAGATATTATATAAAAGCCTTAAAAGCTTTAAAGGCTATATTATTAAAAAATAGCTAAAAGGAATATCACGTAAGCTTCCTTTAAAAGGTTTTATATTTTAACTTAGAATAATTTTAACTATAAATATCGTAATAAAATATAACCTTAGCTAAAGTATACGTAATTAAAATATCTATCTTTCTATTTAAATTATATAACGTCACGACTAATATTCGCGAAGTTATTTAAGTACGAAGCAAAATAACATTTTAATAATAAAAGGCAGTAAGCATATAGCGCGGCAAACTTTTTAATACTATATAGCTTATTTAATATTGCTCTTTAATAAATATATATTATAAAATAATTAATTATAATAATTAATAATTTATTTTTTAAAGTTTATATATTTAATTTATATATATATATATATATATATATAAAGAAAAATTATTAAATATATATAAAAAATTAAAATAATATTATAATAATTAATTTATTAATAATAAAAATTTTTAAAAAATTATTATTTAAAACTTATATTTAAAAATATTATAAATATTAAATTAATATATTTTATTAATATTTAAGTTTTTTTTAAAAAAAGTAATTAATTAAAATTTTAATTAATTAATTTTTAAATAATTATATTATTAAACCATTTTTATTTTTTATATTTTATTTTTAATTTAATTTTAAACTATTTTTATTTAAATATTTAATATTAAACTTTAATTATTTTAATTACTTTTTTATTTAAAAGGTTTTAAAGTTATTTATTTTTCATTTTTTATATTATATATTTAGATTTTTTAAATTTATTTAAAATTTATAAATAAATATTATTAAAATTAATTAAGTATAAATAATAATATTAATTAAAACTTTATTTTGAAATAAAAAAGTTAAATTTTTTAATAAAATATTTAAATAAGTTTTAATTTTTTTTTAATTTTAAAGCTTTAATTTTAATTAACTTTAATAATTATTATTTAATTTAAAAAGGTTATAATTTTTTTTAAAATTTTTAAAATATTTATTATAAATATATATATATATATATATATATATTTTATTATTATTAATATTATATATATAAATGTTATAAAAAAGGTTTTTAATAAAATTAATTAAATAATAAATATATATTATTTTAATTTAACTAAGGTTATAAAAGTTATATTATTAAGTACTTATATAAAATTTATATTTATATAATAATAGTTTTTTTTAATTAAATAAGCTACTTTATATAAATTATTAATAAATATAATAATTATAAGCTTAGTTTTTACTTATATTATAAATTATAATTAAAGTATTTAATTAATAATATAAAATAGCTTATTTTATTATTTTTTTAAATTAAATTAAATTTAATAAAGCTTAATTTTTTTAATAAACTTATTTATATGTTTTTTAATTATTTTAAATAATTTATATTATTTTAAATATATATATACTTTTAAAATATTTAAAATTAAATTAATCTTAATGTTTTTAATAAATAGCATATTATAATTATTATATTAAAAGTTCTTATAATATAATAGTTAAAAATGAAAAAAATAAACATAGGAAAAAAATACATAAAAAATAGCTTATAACTTAAAAATAACTTTTTAAAAATATAAGGGAAATATAACTTAAAGCTTTTATTATATTTATTTATAAAAAGTTTAAAGCTAAGTATAAAAATTAATATAAAAATTATTTAATATATTTAATTAAATATAATATTTTATTATTTTAATATATTATTATATAAAATTAAATTATTATTATAATTTTTATAATGTTTTTTATAATAATAATAATAAAGTTTAAATTATTTTATTTTAATTAAAAGTTATTTATATAAAAGTAATGTTATTATAAATAAATAATTTATAATATTTTATAATTATAATATATTTTTTAACTTTTAAGTTATTATTATAAAAAAGTTATTATTATTAGCTAAAGCTTATACTTTTTAAAACTTTTTAATATATTATTAAATGTTTAACATTTATTTTTAAAGCTTTTTTAATTTTTTAATACTTTAATTTTTAAAGTTATTAATTACTTTTTATATAATTTAAACCTTAAATATAAGGCTTAAATAAAAGTATTAATATTATAAAGCATTATTATAATAAAGTATAATTTTAAATTATTATATTAATTAAAAGCTTATAATTATTATAAAAATAATATTATAATAAATAAGTAATTTATAATGTTTTATAACTATAATAAATAATGTTTAATTTTTTAAAAAATAAATATATTTAATATAATATATTTTAAATATAAGAAAATATAAGTATAAATATTTAATAATTTAATAAATTTATTATTACATTTATTAATAATTTATATAAAATAGCTTATTTAATTAAAAAGAATTATTATTATATAAATATAAATCTTATATAAGTAATTAACGGTATAACTTTTATAGCTTTATTTAAATTAAAATAATATATATTTATTACTTAATTAATTTTATTAAAAATCCTTTTTATAATATATCCTTTAAGTTAAAAAAATACTTTTAAAACTGATTAAAAGGCTTATTAAAAAAATAGCTATAATAGTTAATAATTTACCCCTTAAGGTTTATATATTTAATTTAAATATATATTTATATAAAGAAAAACTATTAAATATATATAAAAGGTTAAAATAATATTATAATAATTAATTTATTAATAATAAAGCTTTTTAAAGGAATTATTACTTAAAGCTTATATTTAAAAATAAATAAGCTATTTATTAATTACCACTTAATTATTATTAAATAATTTAATTATTTAAAGTTAAAAAAGCTTAAAAATATTATAAATATTAAGCTAATATATTTTAATAATATTTAAGTTTTTAAAAAAAGAAATAATTAATTAAACTTTTAACTAATTAACTTTTAAATAATTATATTATTAAGCTATTTTTACTTTTTATATTTTATTTTTAACTTAATTTTAAACTATTTTTACTTAAATATTTAATATATAGCTTTAATTACTTTAACTATTTTTTATTTAAAAAATATTAAAGCTATTTATTTTCTATCTTTTATAAAATATATTTAAGCTTTTAATATTTACTTAAAGCTTATAAATAAATATTATTAAAATTGTTTAAATATAAATAATAATATTTATTAAAGCTTTATTTTAAAGTAAAAAAGTTAAGTTTTTTAATAAAATATTTAAATAAATTTTAATTCTTTTAATTTTAAATAAAAATTTTAAATTATTTACTATATTAATTTAAAGTAAATATTAATAGCCTTAAAACCTTAACTTTAATTAGCTTTATTAATTATTAATTATTTTAAAAAGGTTATATATATTTTTTATTATATAAATAAATTATTATAATTTAAAAAATCATTAAATTTTTAAAATATTTATTATAAAAATATATATATAAGTTATTTACTATTATTAATATTATATATATAAATTTATTAAATTATTAAATATTTATGTTAATACTTTTTTATATTTAATATATATTATATTAAATATATTTACTTTTAAAAAAATTAAATATTATTTAAATAATTTAATAATTTTTTATATAAATAACTTTTAATTAAAATAAAATAATTTAAACTTTATTATTATTATTATAAAAAATATTATAAAAATTATAATAATAATTTAATTTTATATAATAATATATTAAATAATTTTTATATTTAATTTTAAATTATATTTCTTTTATTTTTTTAAAAAATTATATTTAAATATTAAATTATGTTTTATATATTTTTTCTTACATTTTTTTATTTTTAATTATTATATTATAAAAATTTTTAATTAATTAATAAATTATTTAAAATAATTAAAAAATAATAAAATAAATTATTTTATATTATTAATTAAATATTTTAATTATTTAAATTATAATATAAATAAAAATAAAATTTATAATTATTATATTTATTAATAATATAAATAAAATAATTTATTAATTAAATAAAAATATATTATTATTTATATATAATTTTTATAATTTTATTTAAATTAATATAATATATATTTATTATTTATTTTAATTAAAAGTTTTTTATATTAAATTTTAATTTAAAAAATATAATATAAAATTAATAATATAATTAAAAAAGGTTTTTTTGTAATAATTAAATAATAATAAAATGAAATATTTTTTTTATTTTACTTTAACATTAAATTTTAATAAATTATAATTTATATTAATAAAAAGTAATTTAAATTTTTATTTAATAATTTAAAATATATATTAATAAAATATTAAAAATTAAAATATTAAAAATTAAATATAAAGATATTTTTAAACTTTATTATTAAATAATAAATTATATAATTTTAATTTTAATAATATATAAAAATAATATTAAATAAATTATATAATTTTAAAAAGTTTATTACATTATATATTTACTACTTTTTAAAATAACTTATTATTAAAATATTATTTAATTTTATACTTAAATAACTTTATAAATATTAATAATAATATTATATAATTTAAATAAAAAGATAAATAACTTAATTATATATATTTTAATTTAAATTATATTATAATATAATATTTATAATTAAAAATATTTTATATTAAAATAAAAAAAGCTTAAAAAAACTTATATAATATTTTTAACTACTTTTTTTATAATAAAAATTTTATAAAAATCTTAAAATTTTTATATAATATTTACTTTAATAAATTTAAACTTATTAAAATATTAAGTAAAAACTATATAACCTTTTTAAAAAACCTTTTAACTTTAATTTTAAATAATTTTAATTATAAATATTATAAAAAATATATATTTTAAATTAAATTATATATATTTAAGCTATTTATTTCTTTATATAAATTATATAATATTATAACTAATATTTATAAAATTATTTAATTATAAAGTTAAAACTTTACTTTTTAATTTTACTTATAACTTAATATAAATTTAAATATTATATAACTTATTTAATATTACTTATATATAATTTTATATTAAAATATATTTATTATAATTTAATTAAAATTAATTAATATATTATAAAATTATTTAATAACTTTATAATATATATATTAATTTATATATTAATTAAATAATAATAATATATTTAAAAATATTTTTACTTTTAATTATATTATAATATAAAATTTATATTAATTATATTAACATATTTTATTTAATTTATAAATTTAAAATTTAAAAATTTTAAACCTTTTTTTTATTTTTAAAAAATTATAGCCTTATTTTTTATTAAGGTTTAAGTTTAAAGGATTTTTAAAAAATAAAAAAAAGGTTTAAAAATTTTAAATTAAGTTTTAAATTAAAAATAAAATAAAAAAAGGTATTTAAAGTAACATTAAACGAGTTATATAATATTAAAAAGTTTGCCACGTTATAAGTAAAATTTTAAAATAAAGTATATTATTTACACTTAAATAATTTTACTAATATTAGTTATAACGTTATATAATTTAAATTATTAAAAAGGTAATTTAATTACGTATAATTTAAGCCTAGTTATACCACGATACGATATTTATAATTAAAGCTATTAATAGTTAAAGTTAAAAGGTTTTTAAAAAAGCTCACGTGATATTTTCTTAGCATTAAAGGAAAAGCTTTAAAAGCCTTATAAAAGCCTTATGGTTAAAAGATAGCTAAGAGGGGTATTACGTGAGCTTTTTTTAAAGGCTTTTTAACTTTAACTTAAAATATTTTTAGTTAAAAACATCGTAGTAAGGTGTAACTTAAATTAAAATGTGCGTAATTAAATTATCTATCCTTTTATTTAAATTATATAACGTTACGACTAATATTAGCGAAGTTATTTAAATGCGAAATAAAATTAGGTTTTAATAATAAGCCACTTTAAAAGGTAATAAACATATAACGCGGCGGACTTTTTAATATTATACAGCCCGTTTAATGTTGCTCTTTAATTAAAAGTTAAATTTATAACTTTTATATTTTCTTTTAACTTTTATTTATTTATTTATTTATTTATTTATTTATTTATTTATTTATTTATTTATTTATTTATTTATTTATTTATTTATTTATTTATTTATTTATTT